>JALPQI010027388.1:0-12939 GCA_025490895.1 Thaumatotibia leucotreta
TAGTGTCCGACTTCGTTTGTTTGAATTAGAGTGTCACAAAACAAAGGAAACTCTTTTACTAGTTCGCAATATTTAAATTCAACTGTCGGTAATATGTACTTATGTAAGTACACCGGGACTTACGAGGGTATACACGGTGGAATCCTGGCCGTGGGGCGTAACGGTGTGCCGCGTATCAGAGGCGGCGAAGGACGTCAGCATCGGCGTATCGGTGTTCACGCTGACGGCGTTGTCGGCGGACCGGTATTTCGCCATCGTGGATCCGCTGAGGAAACTGCATGCCACGGGTGAGTTAAGCCAAAATTGTCGTTGCTGTCCACAGGCTTATAGTGCTTTTGTTAGGATTAAAACGGTTTAAATGACTTAGAAGTGTATCTTATTAAAAACACTTTTAAAATATTAGTGGGTACATTACTGCTTTCATTAATGACACTGAAATTGTTTGCAATTTTTCTAATATTCAAAACCGAACTATCACATCGATCGTATCCTCGTAAGTCCTGGCCTATTAGAAACCTATACTAAATCAGGACTAAAAAAACTAATATTTAAAAATGTCTAGCTTCGTTTGTTTAAGATTAGAGTGTTTCAAAACAAAATAAACTCTTGTACTAGTTCGGAACATTTAAATTCAACTCTCAGTAACTTGTACTTATGTAAGTACACCGGGACTTACGAGGGTATACACGGTGGAATCCTGGCCGTGGGGCGTGACGGTGTGCCGCGTGTCAGAGGCGGCGAAGGACGTCAGCATCGGCGTGTCGGTGTTCACGCTGACGGCGTTGTCGGCGGACCGGTATTTCGCCATCGTGGATCCGCTGAGGAAGCTGCATACCACTGGTTAGTTTAGATTTTTAATAGGAACAATTTAATGGCGACAGTCAAAATTGTCCTTGCTCTCCACAGGCTTATAGTAGTCTTGTTAGGATTAAAACGGCTTAAACGATTTAGAAATGTATCATAACACCTTCCCGGACACTCAACGCCTATAGACGTGATTCCATTGTTCTTTCTATTGTGTCTGGAGTAGTGTCCGTGAAGGTGTTAATAAAAATACTTTCAAAATATAAGTGCCACATTTTACTGCTTTCGTAGTTTATGAATATTTATATTTACAGAAAGAGTTTTAATTAATAACACTGAAATAGTGTAGTGCAACAATGACCCAATGTCCTAACTAATAGTTACTAATAGTTGTTGTACTAAAGGTGCAAATTTTTCTAATAGGTATTCAAAACCGAACTATCACATCGATTGTATCCTCGTAAGTCCTGGCCTATTGGAAACCAATACTAAATCAGGATAAAAAAAACCTAATATTTAAAAGAATAGTGTTCGACTTCGTTTGTTTCAATTAGAGTGTTACAAAACAAAAGAAACTCTTTTACTAGTTCGCAATATTTAAATTCAACTGTCGGTAATTTGTACTTATGTAAGTACACCGGGACTTGGAGACGAAGACACTTGGGGATAATAGAAACGTGCGTCGTCGGCGTCTGAGGCCCTAACACGAATTACAAACGAAGTGTCGCATCTCTCTTGCACTCGTGTATTCGTACGTAAGTGTGACATCATAGGCAACACTTCATTAGTGATTCGCGGTAGGGACGCTGTTTACCGCGCGAATTGTCTTGACTGACAGGTCAATCTTCGAAATGGGCTATGACATTATTCACTCTTAATATATTAGCAGGGATATTCTACTGCCTTCGTGATTTCAAAACTCTACAAAACGAGACAAGGTTCACAGGATTGTTTTCTAATCGATAATATGTAAAATGGTATCCTAGCCTAAAAAATAAAAATGTCTACACAATCAGACGAAGACACTTGAAGATAATATCAACGTGCGTTGTCGGCGTGCGGGGTCTGAGGCCCTAACACGAATCACGAACGAAGTGTTGCATCTATCTCGCACTTGTGACTTCGTACGTAAGTGTGACATAGGCAACACTTCGTGGTTCGCGGTAGGGACGCTGTTTACCGCGCGAGTTGTCTTGACTGACAGGTCAATCTTCGAACGCGGCACACGCGACTTTATACGCGAAAGTTGAATTCAGAGCCTCTAATAATGCCATTTAACTTTTAGAATTATGATTTATGACTGCCTTGAATATCAAATAGAATAGAAAAGAAGAAAGCAGAAGGAAGAGTGGCAGGACAAAAATAGCATACAAGGACCAACTGAAAGAGAAAGTGGAAGTCGTGTCGTATCAGGATCTTGAAGAAAAAGCTTTAGACAGGGACTCATGGAAGCTGCTCCACCGACACGAGCGCAGCTCTTAAATTTATGATGATGATGATGATGAATATCAAATACGATAAAATAGGTATTCACATTGAGATTTTCAACGGCATTTTATTTCGTATGATGAGCTCTACGTACGAATAGTCTTATGGTATCTCTATACCTGTACCTCTATAGATATCTGATGTCAGTCAAAAAACTAGTTGCAAATCTTTGGGAATTCAATTTTGAATCAACTTGGGTCGATCCTTTTCAAATTGATTCTCGAAGGCTTTACTTATGCTATGTACTACTTAAGCCACCAACAAAATACCGTATAACTTAAATAAATATTTTTTGTGCCTGTTGAAGAAGCAAACAAGTAGAGCAGAGAAAAGTAAATCAAGCAACTGTGTAGCAAACAATCTAGAGTATATTTACGACTGACAACAATATTTACATTTTGGTATTTTGTTATATTTTTTAAACAAAGAATAAGAAGAAAACCAAAGACATAAAAAATGTATAAATAAATTGTATAAAAACTATAATACAACCTCAACAATACCCAAATCATATTAAGTAAAGCTTTTTGTTAAAGTTGTTATCCGAAGAATAAGGTTAAGAAATTTTGAACACGATCATGTCATACCTACTTTTATACTATAACTATGACTGTACGATCAGGTGACAAAAAAGGTTACCTATTTGAACTATATTATTAACAGTTAGACCCGGAAAATAAAACTACAATGAGTAAATTTACGTGTGGTGACGGCAGTAAGAATACATTTGTCACCACCCCAACTCCTCCTGCGGGTGTCGTAAGAGTCGACTAAGGGATTGAAGTGTCACTGACCATTCTACAAGATTGATGATGGGCAGCAGCGTCATCATAGTGGACACATTACTGCGATCGCCAATCCGCTTGCCCAGCGTGGCGATTATGGGCATTTACCTCCTAATACATCTATACGCATAGTTAATAGGAGAGGCCTACGTCCAGCAATGGACTAACATAGGCTGATGATGATGATGATGAGTAAATTTAGCACCTAGATCGTATGTATATCAATCAAATATACTCTTCAAAAACGTTTTTTATATCAAGGACGAGGGTCCTCTGAATGGGTAGAAACAAGTCGAGCAATATTCGACTTAAATTACGAGAGTAACCTTACCCGGTTCGCTAAACATTTTTCCCATGTTATTTATATAATTATTTCCATCACATTGTCAAATAATTTGGAAATGCATACGTATTACGAAATATTAAAATTTTAGAATATTTTTGGAATAGGCTGTTTTTCGGAGACTGCCTTTTGGCAACGAGACATGGAATCTAATTTTCTGGCTCTACTTTATCAACCTCGTATTTGATACAGCCACTTGATGGCAAAAACACCCCTATTCATAATGAAAGAAAGGTGAGAATCCCATGAATGGATTACTGTAGATTCGATGTTAAGCTGTATAGCGACGATTTAGCAACTTCGTGGGACCACCGTTAATGAGCACACAAGGGACCCAAATTTAGTTCCTTACTCGATGAGACGGAATATTAGTAAATAAATACGAGTATATATGGAGAACGGGGAATTAGGGACATAATAATATCTGGTATATTTTTAGTACAGATGGTGCCTTTTTTAGGCGCTAGTGCGAGAAGTGGGTCATTTTACAGGTCCAAAACTTTGGAGGGCCATCTGTACTAAAAAACGTCGTACGATAAATTTTTGTTTTCTTTTGGCGAACAGTATACATTTCATTCCCTTCCGCAATACAGGATGTAACATTGATAGTGGTGATCCATTTGAGGGCTCATCACCACTAATGATGGATGAACATCGGATTATAATCCATTAATTTATAATCCGATCTTCCCTACCAATGATCTATCCGACATTTCCCTCATGATCTGCCGGAAGCAACAGCAAAACATTACAAGACCACATTAATATAGTGGTAAATGAACTAAATGTAACTAAAGTGTCTATGGTAAACAAATTTATAGTATTTGGACGATAGCCCGGCCGCTTCGGAACCATTAAATGTACTAGCATCTGTTAGTGTTTGTTGTTTTAGTTATTTTAGCTTTTGCTGAGATATTGTTAGGTTCGGAGAGTTCATTTTAACAATATGTACAGATGTAGTACAAAATCCTTTCTCTTCGGCTTTTCACGGAAACGCTCGAATTAATCTCCCCGTCTCAATTAGCCTCAGTGCAATATATACTGAAGTTCATTGTGACAGCAATATGAATTCGGATGTTTCCGTGAAAAGCCGAAAAGAAAGGTTTTTGCACTACATCTGTACGCATCTGTGCACTCAAAAAATATACCTTGGTCAGGTCATGTCAGATGGATTTGTTCATAGAAAATACTGCAGACATACTAATTTGAAATATTAAAAAAAGGACATAAATATTTTTTGTTAATCCGTTTGCATTGGCATTTTCCTGAATTTATCATCGAATAAAAACTTTAAATTGTTGTTTAATGTTCGACAAACGAATATAAAACCGCCTATAATGTTTGGTAATTCGAGCTTTTTGATCGTACCCACATAGTAATCTACTAAATCTAATTAACGTGTTTTTTTTTATTTCTATATTCGATTTTGTATTTGTATTAAAAATTTTTTAATTTTATAATTTTAGTTTAGTTAGTTTCATGATGAATTTTAGTTGGTGTTCTGCTGTAATGTCATGTAAACTTTTGTTTTAATAAATAATAAAATAATAAATAATAGTAAGCTAGATTTTACCGTAGGACTAAGTCGCTTTGTGTAAGATGTCCCACGATATTTATGGTTAAAAAAACTTTCATCATCATCAGCCTATGATAGTCCACTGCTGGACGGCGTCTCCTATTAACTATGCGTATAGACATTAGGAGGTAAGTGCCCATAATCGGCAAGCGGATTGGCGATCGCAGTAATGTGTCCACAGTATGATGACACTGCTGGCCATCATCAATCTCCTATTACATGATGGTCAGTGACACTTCAATCCCCTTAGTCGACTCTTACGACACCCGCAGGATGAGATGAAAAAAAACTTTACTAATAGTGAAATAGCGTCCACGTTGTTTACTCGTTCGATTTTCCGGCTTCCATAAAATCAAACAGTCGGACGCATTTAAAAGGGGACCTTGTATAGCCCCCACCAGATATATTCTAGGGACCAATGTACTCACAAATATCTGAGCAGGGGGGTTACCATGACGTACTAATGCGATTCAGTTTAGGTCGAGAGAAACGGACACGGCTATATAAGTCATCGTCTTTGTCCCTTTCCCTGAACCTAAACTGAATCACATTAATACATCACGGTAACCCCCCTGGCCTCTGCTGGCATGGCGTTAGGTCCGTAGGTACCTACTAGTGAACTTTCCTCGTTGTATCATGAGGAACACGCCTGCTCTACGATCTCAAAATAAGTCAAAAATCGTTATAACAAACTGTGAAATGAGCAATTCTTTTTATTTTTGCCACTAAAATGAAATATGAAATTTTAGGTAAATTTTATACTATATTTCTACTCAGAATCACAAGCCGATTCCATTTCCGTCGAAAAAAAAAGTGTCCCATGATTTTTTTTCCTATTGTGTTACTATTTTCTATACACCTTCTATGGCGGTAACACAAGAGGATATTCGAAATATGTATGAAATTTTTGGGACAGTGATGTTGCGTGAGGCTATTGAGATAATGAAATATCCAAACTTTAATAGAATGGAAAGAAGCTTTTCTCTACCACCAGCTTGGGATCCAGTTGTTCATCTGATAAAGGAACAGTCTAGACATAAACCGTGAGGCTGATGTATTTGGCGGTGGTGACCATTACCCCCCTTTTTAGTACTGGCAAATTTTTTTCAAAATTATTTTAAATTTCCTTATTAATCAAAATTGTATGTTTCGGTTTAATGCATGATGAATATCAGAAAAATAATAAACTAAAAAAATAATAAAATCATTGAAAAAAAAATCTTTTCGTACAATTCATTACTGGTCATGTATAAAAATATTCAAAAAGCACAAAAAATGAATTATTTTATTTTTATTTTTTGTGTCCGAAAATGACATATGTCTCATAATATTTTTGACTTCTTTTGACATCAAAAATGCATTGGTGAAGTCTGTCATATATATTCATTCCTCATTCCAAAGTTGAAAATCATTTTAGTTCCGCACCGCCATTGTAAACTAAATATAAGCTTCTTAATTCAAAATTATAAAGTCTAGGCTTAATTTAGTGTACTTTAAGATTTAATTTAGCTCAAGCGGGTTTCCGCAGAATCCGTTTAGCAAAAGCTTTTGAACTGAAAATCTGATAATCTTAAAATTAAATGTGGTGCTTCCTTGAAAGCCTCGTAAAAAGACAGTTCTTAGAAATGAAATAATGGAGGCTTAAAGACGTGTTTCTGAAGGGGTTAATTAAAAATACTGAGAAGTAATAAAATAATTATGATGGAAAAAACGGAAACGGTAGCTTGTCGCTCTTTGAGGCGATTAACACGTTCGCCTCCGGTACTGTTTCACTAAGTGCTTATACTATGCCGATCGAAATTATCTGATAGAAATCGTATGCCAGTGACACGTATGTATGCCCGAAAGAATTGTACTCCTATGCCGGCGACACAGCACTTGCGTCAAAAACCTTCGTATTTCTATGGCACTGGCATAGGAGTAAGAACTTGATTAATGCTAATGGCATAAGAATAAGACTACTTTGATCACGTATATGTGCCACTGGCATAGGAGTACAGTTTTTCGATCACACACGCTGTGTCACTGTGGTTGTTAATTGCGACTTAACCCGTCGTATGCCTTGTATCCGTCCCACCCCGTTGGACTATGTGAATTATAAACTTGAAAATGTTTTTTGACAGCGGCATACAAAAGGTTACATCTGAAATTTATTGGGATGTCAAAGTAAGTAGGTTGCTTAAAAATGTATAGTCGAGTTCATAAAATATGTGTTCAATTTGTTACTTATTGTACCGAGAAGGTGCACAACTGTATACATACGTACAACTCCACGCGCCTGTAGTGCCGGTGCCCTGGCGCCTTTAGGTAACCTAGTTTTAATTTACCATATACTAATCATAGCGATAAGTTTTGTAACTTCTACCTATGTATCTAACACTTATATGGAATCAAAGGTTCTGAAATAAATTATTTGAATTTAATTTTTTATAAACTCGACTGTACATAGTTAAGGTCTTAATCAAAACAAAACGAAGCCTTTTCTCTTGCCAATAGAAAACGGTGGCTTTAAAAATTTTTTTCGTTTTCCGGATGGCTCACAGAAAATATGAATCGGATTTTTTCACTCTCAAAAGTTGTTACACAAAATTCAACTTCGTACCTAATATTTTTTTCGGTTACCGCGAGGATTACTCATGAAATAAAACTATGAAAACGGATAAACTCGAATATATTAATTAATTTAGCCTATTGTCAAACATTTCACACGTGCAGCCTGTGGGTGAAATTTACTCAGCGAGCCTATAACACAATACGCATCCAGTACAATAATATACTCAGGATGCTATTGAGGTTGCCAAAGCTAATATATAATAATAATTATAATAATATATTTAGGACCCTGATGGGGCTGCCGCGCTCATGCAGTGCGTCCACCATGTTCGCCGAGGCTGGGGTTCCGGATTTCTTTGCTGTTATGCGCGTGCGCATTGCCTCTTTTTGGGAGAGGATGCGCTGCTCGCATAACAGTATTGTAAATTCAGCGTATCGCAACTTTAATTGCACTATGTTTAGGCACTGGCTTTCTGTGCACCAAACCGGAAACAAGAAATAGAAATAGGTACATAATTCTACACTTATTATTATATTTTATCACAATTTTTGTCTTTTGATGTGTATTTTATATTTGTATTGTATTTCACTTTAAACTTTTTGTCTGTATATGGGTGTGCTGCCTGAAATAAAACTTTATTTATTTTTATTTTTATTTTAAAGCATTGCAGCGCTTCTGGCATGTTTGATGAAGCCAATACGGATGACTTTTTTGCCATCCGCCGCAAAAGAATAGCGTCATTACTGAGCAGAGTAAGAGGCAGCAACAATAGCATGCTGAAATGTATAGCTGAGCGTCTAGACTGCCCGCTGACCAAGTATTGGGTAAATGTGGTCATAGGAAGGGACAAGTAGGTCCCTTTTACTGGTATTTGTATTTACATTTAATTACTAACCCCTAGGACTCTTAAGTTTTTTCTCAAATTAATGTTACTAATATATATATGGATTCTTTTATGTGGTCCGAAATAAACGATTTTTTTTTTTTTATTAATCATCTTTAACTTCATTCCGAAGTTTCGAACACTTTACAGGGTTCGTGGTCTGCGGGCGACCTAACTAGTAATGTACAAGTTGCAGAACATTCTCAAAATTTCGGGAATATACTCAGAAGTTTCCGAGAGTTTCATGAGAATTTAAGAGTAGTTTCTCATTGAGAATGTTTCCATGAGAACTTATAATGTGTTGTAAATAATTATTTTAAATCGTAAATAAGTAAACAAGGCAGTAAATATAACTCATAAGGCATGTACGAGTGTCTGGTACGGTCTTGGGAGATTCTCGAGAACATTCTCTATGCAAGTTTCGCAACTTATGAAACTTCTCCTCGGTACAATGCTAGACCTAACACAAAAATTATGACGTTAAATTATGTTTTCATTAAAGACCTTTAATTAATGCTGGTTTCGGTATCAGAGGCGGATGTGAAGCCGCAGTTCATGCGACATGCACTTTTTTGCACAGTTCTGATTTTGAAGTTCTCGTAAAACTCGATGTTCAAATGCGTTTAATTCGATTAACCGTAGTACACTTTTGAACGAAATTCAAAAAGAGCTTCCTGAAAATTTTAGTTACCTATCTCAGTGCTACGGCGCCCCTTCAAATTAAATGTTCGGCGAAAAAGAAATTGCTTCATGTGTTGGCTGCCAACAAGGAGATCCTCTCGGGCCCGTTATATTTAGCCTTGCTATTCACCCTATTATTACCAAATTAACATCAGAACTTAACATAAGTATGGTATTTGGACGATGGCACACTTGGGAGCAAGGCATCATCAGTTTTAAATGACTTGAAGTCTGTTATTACACAATTCACCGAAATAGGCCTCGCACTAAATTTCAATAAGTTTAGTGTGAGGTTTATATCTCAGAGAAGCTCTCGGTTGAAGCCCAGACTAACATCATACGAAATTTAAACTCTGTTACACCCAATTTTTCCTTACAAACCCGGGACTCCCTTATTTTACTTGGCGCTCCTATTTATGAAGAAGCCATTGCTCCCATCATAAATTCTAAATTGCAAAATTTTCACAACTGTTCGGATCTATAATTCAAAATTAATCCTCATATTGCCATTTATATATTACGGTTATGTTTATTTTCTCCAAAATTCTTGTACATCTTACGCTGCAGCCCTGTTTGGAAATTCTCCGATCTTACATTATCCATAGATAACGTATTGAAAGAAACTCTTTGCAAAATTTTAAATATTTCCCTTAATTCGGAAAGCTGGTCCCAGGCCACCCTGCCAATCAAATATGGCGGTTTAGGCATTCGCTCCACGACCGATCTGGCTCTTCCTGCTTTTATCTCTTCAGTTCACAGCACCGTCGGCTCCCGGCACCCTCACCAGTGGCATTCTCAATGTTACCGATCCCGCTGGTGTGGCAGTGACATGCTTAGCAGATGCTGAGTCAAGTTGGGAAACCAGTAATCCTAGTCACAGTTCGCCTTCAGAAAAAGCCAGCCAAGCCGCCTGGGACCAAATAAAAGTCAAAATCGTTCACAAATCACTATTAGAAACTCACTCTCATAATCCTACGAGAACGAGCCCGTCTCCTGGCTATATCTGAACCCGAGTCGGGACATTGGCTACACGCTTTGCCTTCACAAAACATTGGATGTCTTTTGGATCCGCCTGCTTTGCGTGTGGCTATCTGTTTCCGGCTTGGGCTCAAAATTTGTGAACCGCACCCCTGCTGCCGTTGCGGAGGTTCAGTGGACCCCCTCGGTCGACACGGACTACACTGCCAGTCGAGTGCTGGTCGAGTGTTTAGACACGCTTCACTCAATGACCTCATTCGTAGGGCGCTCGGCTCCGCCTCCATACCAGCGACCTTGGAACCAGTAGGTCTGTCAGCGGCAGACGGCAAACGACCAGACGGCGTATCTCTTGTGCCTTGGTACTTGGGGCGGCCTTTGGCATGGGATGTGACCTGTGTGGATACGCTGGCCCCATCCTATGTCCAGCGCTCTGCAAGGAAGCAGGGGTCTGCCGCCGAAGACGCCCAAACTGTCAAGTGCCGTAAATATGCTTTTTTAAAAACAATTACATATTTATGGCACTTGCGGTTGAAACCCTCGGACCCTGGTCATCAGACACAAAGAAACTCGTGAATGAAATTTCAAAAAAACTGATCTGTGTGTCTGGTGACCTACGGGCAGGGTCGTACTTCGCCCAGAGGCTCAGTTTAGCCGTACAAAGAGGCAATGCGGCGAGCGTTCTGGGAACTATGCCCCGGGCCACTTTAGGGTTTTTTGATGTGTAACAATGTTTTTTTTTTATTTTGATACCTAATATGTACAATTGTTGATAAAAAAAAATTAAATGAAGACCTTTAAATATGTTTTTTTTTTCAATCGACCGAAGTACAGTTCGCTTTTTAACTAACTTTGAATTCAGAATAGCACCAGCTACCAAAAATTTGCTTTGATTCGAAAAGAATAGTAGAACTTATTATTCAAAACATACGCGAGCATGCACACTATATAATGAGAATAACAACTTAAAAACTGTAGACATTTTCAATTGTACCACAGATACTATAAAAAAATTGTTCAGGTCTAGTTGTATGTGAATTTTAACGTTATTTGAGATTGTATTTTTGTATTTAAGTTTATCGAAATAGAATAATTATTGTATTAATATGTCGTGATTAACAATACTCATTCGACATATTCCTTAACGCAGGTCTTTGAGTTTCTTGTAAAGCCAATTTTTTGCTATTACTTTTTAGGCTAAATCTAACACATGTCAAGAAGGATATATTCGTTTGTGCTTTTTAGGTAAATATATTTGTTAAAAAATAATGGAAACTATAGGTCTAGTTTAAGTGAAAAAATTGTATGAATATTTTTTGTATGACCGTTTGTTTCATATCCGAATAAATAAAAATAAAATAAAGTTCGATTCCCTTGCCGCGGCCACGACATTGGTCTAAGGCGACCCGCTTAGCGGAAAACCATACGTGCGAAAGGGAGTACCCATATTGGCATCCCGTTCCAACTCATGGATTCGCTCCCCGCTGGTCTCCTGACGCCGCGGCCACGACATCGGTCTAAGGCGACCGGCTTAGCGGAAAACGTATGGTGCTCCCATCTCGTAATACCGGTATCCCGCTCCAACTCATGGATTCGATCGCCGCTGGTCGCCTTAGACCAATGTCGTGGCCAGGACATTAGACCAATATCGTGGCCGGGCCTTTAGTGTCAGGCCAGAGAGCATAGCCAACCAAGACGCCAATCGCTAACGCTAGCGTAGCGTAGTTTTCTCTCTCTTTCTACTTTATTAGTGAGATTTTTCACTTTTAGGGACGGCCAATTAGTGTGAAATTAAAAAGACTTCATTTCAGTCAGGATGCTTAGCCAAGTTGCCAATCGCTAACGTTTAGTAGCGTATCGTAGTTTTCCCTCTCTGTCACTCTTTCATATTAGTGCGACAAAGACAGTTAGCTGGCTTTCGTTTACGATTGACGATGAAACGTTAGCGATTGACAACATTGTCTAAGCACCCAGGTCTCTATCGACAATTGGGCACTGATTGTGATTAAGCAGTAAATTTGGATAAAAACTAGGTTTTAGTGTTATTTTTTTAAACTTCGGCGCTTGCTCGTCGTTAAGGTGCATTTAGACCAAACGAGCATTCGCTCATTCCATCCCCCACTCTACGAAATCCGTTCGTTACACAAAACGTGATTCGTCGAAATTCGTTGATTTCGTAGAGTGGAGGATAGAATGAGCCGCCCGTTTGGTCTAAATGCACCTTTAGTGTTACTTTTTTTAACTTCGGCGCTCGCTCGTCGTTAGCGAGTGGTCTTCGAACGCGCCATTCAAATCCTTTGCACGCTCGTCGCCCCGCTCGCCGCTCGACGCTCGCCACTCAGGCCCTACTTAGTAACAGTGTATGTACACAACCAGATGACCGGACCTGTAAACATCTCGATAACACTTTGATCGGAAAAACGAATAAAATGTCGATAAACAACATCCGTTTCCTCTAACTGATCAGGTTCTGTTTACGCACAGATAGAATCTGTAAAACAAACTTTAAACTTGTGAGACTAAGAGTGGAAATGCTTTGATATACTGTAAACATGATTAGCCACAGCCTTCTGATAAAACGTCGTAAATGCCTTTTCGGATCATATGAGGAGATGACCTTTAGGTTTAGTAAGATACGACGTTTTATAAGGATCTCAAAGTCATTTGATGCGTCGTTATACTCTTCATTGTTATAGCGTATCAGTTTGTTTTGTATCCGTTTTTATGCAACGGCTAGCAATTTTGAGTGGAGGGAACCTACAAAACAGTGGTGTAACTTCATTTTTACCTACATCATCGGCCCATTTCAGTCCTCGTCATATATTATACACGGTGCTCATGAGCATTCCA
>JALPQI010027389.1:0-16809 GCA_025490895.1 Thaumatotibia leucotreta
TTTATATTTGTCTGTTGTGTTGTGTTGTGACGCATCAGAACGGTATCGGTTTCAAGTATTTAATATCGTGGCATTCACATTTATCTGATGCACTGTGTTGTGACGGCGTGTGTTGTGTCGCGTCATAAGCGATCCCGGTCCGCGTCAGACCGCGTGAGGTACGGGGGGGCGGGGGAAGCGACACGGCACAGCAGTGTGAACGCGCCAGTGTCGTGTCGTGACGTGTCAGAGCTGCAAACTGTGCCTTCGACGCTCTAAAATATTGATGAAATTTTTCAGGATCACTCTCGAGCTCTTTAACGAGACAATGAAACTCGCCTTTAGTTTCTATCTTTTTATTTACTGCATGAATCCAGTACCTCCTTCTCTTTCTTTCTTTTGTAAGAGCGTAGCCAGCGCCAATAAATGCAATTCATCTTCAAAATTGGAATCTGAATCGGATGATTCTTAAAAGAACATTGCGAACGTGTGAGCTATCCGAGTGCTGAGAACGAACTGATATAAAATTGCGTCAGAATGCGTCACAGCACGTCATATAAATGTGAAAGGTAGCCATCACGACAGAGAGCATCATAACACAACACGACAGACAAATGTGAACTTAGCTTTACTTTTATAGTTATGATACTGTTGATTCACTGATTACATGGTGAAACGATGACTCTCCGGAAACAATAGCATTCTAAGGACTTCTGGATCTCTAGGAACTTTTGAAAGTAAGAGGAGTCTCCACACTTTATTGACAGTGAAAGGGGTAGTATGGTCAATATTGCATGAGATCCCCCAAAGTTTACATATTGCAACACGAGCGGCCTTACTTATCAAGGCCATAATATATATTTGAGATTGTTTTGTCCGTTAAACATCGGGCTGGAAGCCTAACCTTGAATTATGCTTGTGGATTTTATGACAACACTTAGAACCATTTCTCAAACGCTTGTAACTTGTAATACAAGTGGAAGTCACTTTTAAACACCATTAATAAGATCAGGGGTCTGTTTCTCGAACCGGAATTATCAAGGATTTCCGCTTTTATTACAAGTTACAAGCTTTTGAGAAATGGGCCTATGGTCTAATAAGGTTGTGCTTAAGCATATTCCTAGAATTTTTTGGAAGTTCCATGCACTTTGACTATATGTCAATACTGGCTTGAATATTTCCTATTAGCAAATTCTTAAGTCTAGTATAATTTTGAAGGCGTTACGTGTTGGTGGTGGTGGTGGTGGTGGCGGCGGTGGCGGCGGCGCTGGTGGTGTCGTTGGTGGCAGTGGGTTGTCACAATCGGTGCAGCTGCCGCACACAGGCTCAAGCTGCATGTTGAACCGTTGCACGCACACGCAAACATTGCAGTTGCCGTACATGTCCCGGTAGTTCAGGATCTGGTCTGGCCTTTGGCATTCTGGAAAGATGGTATCGATTTATTACTGTCAAACTGAATAAGGCCTACTTTATTAATTAAGTAGCTAAGATTTCGAGAGTTTCTAAGACGGCAGCAGAGCAATTCTTAAAAAGCTTCTACATTTGTATGACGTCTTTGATACTGATAAAAATTGGTGGGCTGCTAGAGTCAACGATAGCTGCTGAGCTGGATCCGCAGCATTTCCCAAAAGATCCCATAATGTTTGTATGAAACATTACCTTTTTGTTAACAAAAATGTATAGGAATCTGGTTACAAAAAATCCATACAAACTTCCTGGAGCATTTTGGGATACGTGGTGGATCTTTCTCAGCATTATTGACTACCAGCCTAGCAATAGCAATTTTCATCAATATCGAAGACAAGATCCAAATGAACAATAGGCATGATGACTGGCAAGTCAAGTCAGCATCTTTTTTCGAGCTGTCAAAACGATCACCGCTATAGAATTGTATATGAAATACTCAAAAGTGACGTCACGTTTGAGTACTGCCAAATGACCTACTCTTTTAAGTTCTTTTCTATTTATTAGATAGAAGTTCTGCACAAAAATTACTTCAACCTACATCTTAGTAATAAATTCTTCGTGTATTATGTCGTGCATAATGTTAAATAATTTATTTTAACTGCAGTCATCATCCCGATTGTTTTGAGAAATGCTGAGCATATTATTTGCAATACGTACGGCCAAATGGCGGCATAGGAGGCTGAGGTGGCCTGTACGGTGACGGCGTTGTCCAATAATGTCCCACAGCTGAAATCATAACGAATATTTTACAAGATTGTTTCGGTATAGGTTTGAATAGTAATTATACTAATAGCATTAACCTTATGAACGCCATCTCGCGTTAAAATCAGGTCTACTGCCTGTATCTCGTCTCGAATAACAAATATAAAATTTATTTGTCATCAGGTAGCTTAGCCAAGTTGTCAATCGCTAGCGCTTGGTAGCGTATCGTATTTTTCTCCCTCTGTCACTCTTGCGTATTATTGCGACAAAGACAGCTAACATCCTTTCGTTTACGATTGACGATTAAGCGCTAGCGATTGGCAACTTGGCTAAGCACCCAGGATAATTACTTTAAAAGCATATGCCATGATGGACTTTAGGTGTTACTGGCGTGGTAGTCCTAGGGGTATAAAAGGTTAAAAAGTGCTTCATTAAAGTGTAAGTACTAAATATAATGAAAATTATTGATTGCCAAAAATATAAGGTCCTAATTTATTAGTTGCAGATATTTTAAGACGTGATACTTTACATTAAAATAATTAACTTTAAATATAAATTAAGAAATCTTTTCATGTAACTTTTTTGATTTCATTTTCCTAACAAAAAAAATAATTATAATTTCGTCTAAAAAAAATCATCATGTGTATTATCACATGTCACAATAACACTGTCTGTCATGTCATCAAACGACACAATCCAACGGAAAATAACATGACATTGACAATCAAGTATTTAATTTATCGAAGTGAAGTGGCCAGTTCCAGTTAAGTGGTACGTAAAAGAAGTACGAGAATCTGTTCAAAGAGTTTTCATTTAATAATCACATAAACAGGGTGTCTTTACGTAGCAAATTTGTTTTTCCGTTTTCTCCAAAAAAACATGGTAAAAGCTATAATGTATCACGGTTTAATATACTCCAGAGACCGAATACTATCAGCTGTAAAAATATCTGCATCTAATAAATTAGGACCTTATATATTTAATATGATCCGTTCATCTGCTTTTGAGATATACAGAGTGGAAAAAACGAATGCCACATGGATGGCAACTACCTTAAATATTGTAGATAACACATTTTGTGTAATGACTTTGTTTTGTGTTTAAAAACAACAAATTCTGCATTTAAGGATTTATGAAAAATCGCTTGTCTCAGACGGGACTCGAACAGGTAAAATGTGACAAAAAATAACGTGCCGTATTGAAAGGATGGCGCAGATTGAAAGGGTTACGGATCAGGTTATTTTTTCTCTAAATAACAAATACAATCAGAATAACGGAAGGCCATGAAAACGCGTCATAAAATACGGCACTTTATTTTTTGTCTCATTTGACCGGTTCGAGTTCCGACTGAGGCAAGCGATTTTTCATAAATCCTTAAATGCAGAATTTATTGTTTTTGAAAACAAAGCAAAGTCTCCCTTACACAAAATGTGCTGTTTACAATATTTAGGTAGTTATAGGTAGTTGCCCTCCACGTGGTATTCGTTTTTTCCACCCTGTATATCCCCCTTACCATGTATAGCCACGCAATTGGCACGTTTATCCCTTAGCAAGGTACAACAAGTTCGTGATTATTTATAATCCATTGCAGCCGATGAACGATGGTAGTGTCGCAAAACTTACGGCTTTCCTTTAGTACTTATGAAGTCAACGTCATATTTATTATGTACTGTCAAGGTATTCAATCTTTACAGACAATTGCTACAGTAACTATTTTGTAGCAATCAAACTGACTAAATATCTTAGTGCACCATAGTAAATACAGGGTGTACGAAACTATTTAGCTACTTTGGCTGCTAGTAAATATTCGACTCTGGCTGTAGGTACCACTACAATTGGTCTATTTAATAGGCATTTTATTTAAGCACTTCTACAGTCGCCATTAGAAATATTTAAGCGTCCGGAGCATTCAAAAATATCTGAACACTCCTTTATTGCCATAACGATAGAGGCGTGTTTAGATATTTTTGAGACTGTAATGGCCTGGCCACGACATTAGTCTAAGGCGACCGGCGGAGCATAAAGCATACGTGCGAAAGGGAGTTCCGATATCGGCATCTCGTTCCAACTCATGGATTCGTTCGCCGACGGTCCGTTACACCAATGTCGTGGCCAGGCCATAAAAGAAAATTTCTCGCAATTTGCTCATAGTTTCTCTAATATACAAAAGTTATATGGAAGGGATACTTTACATTGCGCTAACGCATTTGCGTTCGCCTGAGCTGACGATACCCTGTCATTTTCGAGTTTGTCGTCCAGTTCCTGTATTAGGCCGGTTCTGCTTCCTCGGTCTAAAAAAAATACAAAGTCTCACCTCCAAACCAAAGAACGTCATGAATGGAGAGTCCAATTTGCACAAGTTTTATTAACTTACCTTTGGCATACAAGGTAGACCAGACCCCAAATGTAGGAAAACGTCATATTATAAACATTTTTTACCTCGTGTACGGAGGGTTAAGGACAATTGAAAGAATACTCTGTATACAACCTTATCTGATCTGAGTAAGGTGGTAGAAGCGGGGCGTAAATAATTTGGTAAACATTAGTATGCGACTTATCCATTACAGGAAATTTAAAACGCAATTAAGTGGTCTATTTTTAATACTATGCACCCAATATCAATGATGTATAATAAAACAATTCTAATATCATATTGGAAATTACAACGTATTCTGATGGATAATAAACATTTTAATAATTTGCGAATAAAATAAGTATGGCACAAGTTATTACTGCATAAATATAAAAATACGATACTGTATGTAATCTAATCAATATAACATTCATACTTTGCTTCCCGTTATGCCAATGTATAAATTGTTCATGAGTATCAATTAATCGCAAACAGCGCGATAAGTATGAAAATTTGTAAGGTATTTTTTAATCTTCTACTGCTACTAATAACTACTAAACACCTTATTTAGCAAGAGTTATGCTATGTATAGAAGTTTCACTTATTATATTATTATTTTGTTTAACACTATTTTCAACGTCAATCCAGAAAGTTAGATTGTTGACTATTTAAGTTTTTAGACTAACATGGTCCTGAAAATTATCAGTATGATTCAAAGCGGATTATGGCATTGTATTTAAATAATCCGTGTCAAATCATACCAGTTAATAGATTATTGATAATTCTGATTTGGACTATTCAGAAGACTAAAATCACACGATCAATATAAGAATCCAAACCAACCTGATTTGTCTACGAATTGTTGAGTGGAATAATCCACAGCAACCAGGAGGACCAGAAGTCCAAGACTTCTGAAGACTCCTCGAGCCATCTTTGCCAGACACAAGGAACACAATGCTCAAAATATCCTCCTACGTCTATTTAAAGGCCGCTTCTCTGTGGAAATCGATTAGACCATGTCATGTTTTGAATTTACAATCACTCGCATATAATTTGATTCGATTTAGCTTACCGATTCGCTATAAATGTCGATTATTTGATTGATTAAGTAGTACGCGCGTTTGTGGAATGAAACAGATTTTGATTCCCACTAGATTTTATTATAAGAGGTGTGCTTAGTCTATTTTTACAATGCTCAACTTAAAACTAGGTTGCCGGGTTTCGTTGTTGTAGATTGATCCCTGGTTGTCGTTTGTAGTTTAGTTTCCATCTCTGGTTGCTCCTGGTAAATAAAAAAACAAACGGGTCATAAAAGTGAATTGGTCACATTATCTGTTATCGCTTTCGTCATATATATTTTAAGTTTGAACGGCTTATACGCAATCGGTTAAGATTTTACAGAAATATTGTATAGACTACATTCCTGTTTCATATGTTACTTTGCTAACGTTCACGCCTTTACCAAGTACGGGATCGAGTTATGGAGGCATGCAGCTAACTAGTAGCATGTTTTCGATTCTAAAAAATGGTTTAATAGAGTTATAACACCATACCACTACCATAGCAAGGATCAGCCAAATGGCACAAAGCCTTAGGCAACTTGCCTTTTGCTAATACTAATAGCGGTACCTATAAACTAGGGAGAAACTAGGTAGGAATCCTAGGCGGGGAGATAGATGCGGTATGATCGTAAACTGGGCAGTGTCTTGTGTAGTTTAAACAGCAAAATCCACGTATGCTAAAGACGAACACGAGACGTCTGTATACAAAAGACGAACAATACGTATAACGGACGCTACCTGTCTTTATAGCACAACCTACGAGTATGGCTAGAAGAGCAGTGTTTAATGACGTTTGTATATGGAAATGATGTTGTAATTTTTTCTTTGTATTCTCAATACATATATATATATATATGTATTATTTGATTTAAAAAGACTAGGAACTAAATAATTAATTGAACAATGTGTACCTTGGTGTGTGGTGTGTGTTTTTGTGTATTATTTGTATTCACCTGTAATGGTAAATAAATGTTATGATTATGTTTTCAAATTGATCTCATTAGTGTGCAGAGTAGCACATCTAGTTAGTAATTTCTTACCAACTTGAGCCTGAGCCTGAGCTAAGGCTGCTGCGAGTGCTGCCTGAGCTTGAGCCTGAGCTTGCGCCTGAGCTTGAGCTTGGGCTCCTCCTAGTCCGCCTAATAAGCCTTGAGCTTGAGCTTGGGCTTGGGCTTGAGCATCAGCACCACCATATCCGCCCAAGAGACCAGCTGCTTGAGCCTGAGCCTGAGCTTGGGCCTGAGCGTCGCCGCCCAATAGTCCTGCAGCTTGAGCTTGAGCCTGTGCTTGAGCGTCGGCTGAGCCGCCGCCTAGACCTAGTGCTTGAGCGAGCGCTTGAGCCTGAGCTGAAGAGGAACCGCCACCGAGACCTGAAAAATATTTAAATCGGAATATAAACACTATGTTTCATATTTACATATATATATAAATATCTACATTAGTGTCGCTGTCAGTGCACATGAAAAAGTAACTTGTCACGGTGTGTAAAATGGACTTTATTAAAGAACACATAGGGTCTACTTTAAGAGTCGTGACAAGGTGCCTTTCCATGTGCACTGACACTAAAAGTACTTTTATAAAAGATGATTTAAAACATTCAAGACAATTAATTTGAATGTACTCTTTCACAAGTACATTCAGCCCCAAATACAGTAACGACCTTGATCGTCGTGTCGATAAGTCGAGATTTTTTTTCACTGAAATAGCAACCTCACATCACTGTCATGCATTTTAAAACTTTGCTTTGCTCGACTTATCGGGTTTGGCCACCCAACCTTCGATATTATTACATAACTGTACCTTGAGCGAGAGCTTGGGCTTGAGCTTGAGCGTCAGCTGAGCCACCGCCGCCGCCGAGACCTAGGGCTTGAGCTAGAGCTTGAGCCTGAGCAGATGATGAACCTCCTCCGAGACCTGCCAATTATGAAATCGTTTTAGAACCCAGTTAACACCCTCAAACATATTTTTTCATACCTAAATTAAAACAGTATTACCTCGAAATGTATCTAGTTAAGGGTATATTTGAGATCTATGAACTTTGTAGATCACGAATATACTCTTAATTAAAAATAAAAAAAATTTGGAGGTAATACTCTTTTGATCTTGGTGTGCGATTTGTTTCAGTTAAATACTAATTTTATTGTTCAGAATAGCTAGACGACTGCGTATTCTTTGTGAATTCTACTTGCCACATGGATTTGCGATTATAGCTTTTTTTCTTAAGGAAATGTATAATATTTGAAGACCTTTTATCACATATTGAGTCTCACACCAGGGATACATTATGGATAAATAATCTATAAATATACGTATGATTACATACTTTATCAAAATAAATAGATATTATTAAATTATATTGTCTAAGTCAAGTGGCTTCGAAATACGTAGTGATAGTTTCTTTGCTTAATTTTCAAGTGCAAGTTTTATGCCCTGAATCAATACAATGTTATTATTTACCTTGAGCGAGAGCCTGGGCTTGAGCTTGAGCGCTAGCGTCGCCACCTCCCAATAATCCGGCTGCCTGAGCCTGAGCCTGGGCTTGAGCGTCAGCTGAGCCGCCGCCTAGACCTAGAGCTTGAGCGAGCGCTTGGGCTTGAGCTGAAGCTGAACCTCCTCCGAGACCTCCAAGGCCTTAAAGAATTAAAATAAATATAATTAAAAAGTTAAACTGAAAACTGATACCACCGAAAAAAACTTTTTGTATTTAGTCACTACGCGTGACATGTGTCGGAGAGCCTAGGTCTCTATTATTAGACACTGAGCCCGCGTACACGAGTCGTAACTCGCGAGCGTATATTTATAGTTATTATGTTTAATAGGAATAACAATTAACAACTATTTTATGTTTTTTTTTGTTCTATCCCTTTTTTTTCACAGGTTCGATATTTAGGAATTATTTTTCCATCATTACATGATACATCGAATCGAGTTTGTATCTATTTGAATTATTTAAAAAAAGACACATTTAGGCAAGCTTAAGAATAGCACTATTTATAAGGATGCATCGGAATTACTAAATTTAATTATTATTCTAGTGAATTTAAATGTTTAGTACCTTGAGCAATAGCTTGAGCTTGAGCTTGAGCATCAGCGGAACCACCTGAAAATGTATCGAACTTAAAAATCAAAAGTCATCAATACCCAAACTTATCGTTATTTAGTACTTGGAAACAAAATATCACGAAATTTTTCATTTCGAGGATAGTATATTGAAAATATTATATAATTGATCCATAAAATCAGAAAACGCTAATAAATACCTTGAGCTTGAGCCTGGGCTTGCGCTTGAGCTTGAGCATCACCACCGCTGGGGATATACAATGGCGGCTGTGGTACCGGTACTGGCGCTGGGACTGTCGATAATAATTTACTATTACCACCACAGACGCATAAAGCCTTGCCAAAACTTTAAGCATAGATTAACCCTTTACTGTGCAAAACGTGAAAATATTTAGATGCGAGCAGCCTGCGAAAAATCTGTATAGACATCCTTATGATAATAATGATATGTGATCCTTTTTAAAACATCCCTTTCTGTGGCTAGCCATAAGAACACCGAAGACATATAATTCGTATAAAGATTCACGCAAATTTCATTTATGGTTAGCGACAACCTTTATCTTTGACCTTTCCTGTACGACGTTCAAACGTCATTGTTACTAAAACGCAAAGAAAACATACATAATTTTCTCAATCAGTAAAAACAGATATTGCAGATTGAGCAGTAATCGGATTGTAGAGTCGAATCGTTCCCAGTAAATTCTCAATCTTACTGAATGTTGTCCTTTAGGAGTATTCCTTATACTGTGTTAGGAATACCAGGAATGGCATATCACTGCAGTAACAGTGATATTTGTTGCGCGTACGTTTTGGTAACCATTTATCACCAAGCTTAATGGAAAACGTCACGTGATTTGATGGACTTACGTCCACATCCAGGGATTCTGGAGCTCTCAATGTAGATGTAGTTGTATCTGATGCGGCAGGTGAGGATCACGCATGGGTCGCCAGGTTTGGGGAACGGAATGTTCGGCTCGTGGGATCTGCATTCGGGTGCTGTGGAGAAAAGGGTATAGATACTGAGAAAGAAGGCAAAGCTTAAACTTGGAGTTGCCTCATTCGAGGAATTAGTACGAATCGAAATTGTGGCATGACAAGGTCACGGAACAGTTAATTTACATTACAAAAGTTGTCAGAATGAGTGATTTGTGTAAACTGGTGGTTAGATCATTATATCTAATCCGTGATTATTTGTATTCCTACGGTCCTTTAAAGAATTAACTTTGATAATCTGAGAACTCTCTACGATACAATTTGTGCACTCTCCTGACTTTCGGTCTTCGGCGATTTAGTTTAAACGTTAGCTCTGCGAGAAGTTCTCAACACAAACCCTTTCAGGTGTCCAAAAATAACAATTTAAAAGGTGTCTTACCTACGTATATGACGACGGGTACCGGGAACACCTTGTTTCCTGAAAATAAGAGACAATTAACAAACAATAACCTCAGTATTACCAAACAAATATACCGCATGATGATTATACTCACTGATCACTGGAACCGGTACAGGTACCAATATTTTCGGTCCGGGAACAGTGATGTATCTGTTAACCGGGTACGGTACACGGATCGGAGGTGAAGGTACTGGGAATGGTACAGGGATGTCTCTCTCCGGTCCTGGGACTACCACAGGGACCCTGATTGGCGGGGACGGGACGTTCACGTATATCCTTTGAACAGGGCCCGGCACTGGGATAGGTACCCTGATGATCTTCGGGGGTGATGGTACAGGGTAAGGCTGTGGAACCGGTACGGGCACGCGTTGGATGACTGGGACCTTAACGACTGGGCCTGGGACTATGATCCTTTGCGGTGGGGACGGGACTGGCACTGGAACTCGGATCACTACTGGTTTGCTTGGGATTGGGACCGGTACTGGGAATGGGCGGGGAGGTCCCGGGATCACGGTTGGTGGTGGACCTGCAATGAAATACAAATTTCAGAACATTCCATTGGTTCACGTTTAAATATGCTCCATTTCCTTATTTTGTGTATTTAATTATTGTTTGTGTAAATTTTTTTTAGGTTTGTACCACCTAACTTATAGTTATACTGGGTGTGAAAGTTTCAGGGTTTGCCTAATTGCTAAAGGTACCTTGTATTTGATCAGGTTGGAAGATATCGCTCTTTAGCAATAAGATCGCCTCTTGTTTGCCTTTATTGTTAACGTTTCCTTTATTTTATTATTTTTTTACTTATGCAATAAAGAGTATTTGTATTGTCTGTATCAGATATACAATGATAAGATGATGATCTCAGTATATCATATCAATGAGAAGTTTAATCAGCGGTCAGAGTGCTCACAAACATCTAATATCTTGTCAAGGCAAAAAAAAGCATGTTCCGATATTTATGAGCACCGAGACCGCTTCAATATATCTGGATGCTTAGCCAAGTTCATAATCGCTAACGCTTAGTAGCGTATCGCGGTTTCCCACTCTGTCAATCTTTCATATTAGTGCGACAAAGACAGTTAGCTGCCTTTCGTTTACGATTGACGATTAAGCGTTAGCTATTGACCCAGATGACGAAATTGTACTTACACCACGGTGGTATTGGGGTTGGCTGGGGTCTCGGCGCCGGTGTTGGCCATGGGGTCGGTATTGGCGTTGGGATTGGTGTAGGTATAATTGGTAAGGGTGCTGAAAAAAAAATTTTGTTCGTTATTCCATTGGATAGTAAATAAAATAAGCTTGGGACATGTTACATAAATCGATTTAGACCCACGGTAAGCTAAATGAAGGCTTGTGTTGCGTATAATAGATCTATATATTTAGAATACATAGATAGAAACTTAAATACATAGATGGTTATGACCAAAGAACAAATATTTGTAATAAATAAAATAAATACATAAATTAAGCCCTCGCCGGATTCAAACCCGGAACTTCCAGCTTCGTAGACAGGGTCACTACCAACTAGACTGTCGAGGTTGACAAGAATGATTGGATAGAATGTGTTCTTATTTCATGCTTTGCAATATATTAATATGAATGTTTATAAATATGTAAAGACAGTATGTGTTGTGTATACTTATAGGATTTAAGGAAAACAAAATGGTTGAAACCGAAAATACACAAATTTTCACCTTAAATCAATGGAATAGGCAGAATAAATCTGTACAATTATGTCTATGAACTCAACTGTACCTCATTCTAATTTCAAAAATGTTTATTTGAATTGTTATTGATGGATTTAACATGCTCATGTGATTCGAGTTAAGATTTTGAAAATTCGAAGCGTCCTGCAGCGCAATCTTTCAATCGTTAACAACCGGAAATGACAGAGTCGGCACAAATGGCGTGAACTCATTGGAGTCATTGGATACCAAGACTAGGTCAGGGCTAGATTCAGATGTACACAGAGTGGCTAAAAATAAGGGCATTCCCACAGCCAGTGAAGTTTTTGGAAGCAGAATAAGCCCATTATATGATATTTTAGAAATAAGTTCAAGTTTTAGAAGTAGTTGTAAGTAGTTATAGTACCTAACGCCAATTAGGTACGTATTAAAAAAACGAGATATGTTACAAAAAAAATTGAGATGTTTTTATTGCCTCATAAAATGAAACAGTTACGCTATAAAAATTCACGGAAAACACTTTTAATAGTAAGGTCAACCGGGGTAAAAGCGACTTTGGTATCATTGCATCTATTTGATTTATATTTCAAACAATGTCAGTTACTACTCCTGCCGTCTAGTGGTAAAGGATTGAACTACTTGGAGGAACTATCTTGTCATTTCAAAAAAGAATCGAATACTAGATTCTTTTGCACTAATTCAATAATTATCTTTTTTTGTTCGAGTTTTGCTAATTGTTAACCATAATTGGTTTTGGTCCTGAAAAATATTGAAATATATCATCATGTAAATAATATACTACATGTAAAAGTATATAATGAAATAAAAAATAACAATACGAGTAATGTGTTACAGATGAAAATGTTTCGTAAGATTACTTTGAGATGAGTGTGAACTACTTATCGTTGTTTATTATATTTTATTTTATACGTACCTGGAGTCGGTGGTGGTACTGAAAAAAGAAATAATTATGCGTTAGTCAGTCAATAAAAAATGTGTATATTTCATTGACAGAACAAATTTAAATAAGAAATGTATTGCAGGTAATCATATAATTATTATCATAGAAAATAAATATGTAAATGCTTTTCATGCGATCGTATCAGACCTTGAGGCGTATTGGAACATTAAAATCGTTTACTTGTAGAGCAGTTAGTGTGATTATTATGTTAAAATAATGTTCAAATATGCCTGGTTTGTGTTTCATAAATGAAAGTTTATGTCATAGTTGTCGATTATGAAAATTATTATTTTGGCTAGTATTCAATATTCATTTATTAGTTTGTTGAACTAATGATTTGATTACTACCACTAAGCCTACATACGTCTGACTTCAGAACCCACGCCTTTTCATCTTTATAAATAATCAAACATCCAAGAAAATTGGTATCTCCCTTATCGCTAGTATAGCATGAGAGCAATTTTGTTTTTTTTTTAACAAACCCTATATAGTAATTTATGTAATAATAATTTTAATGGCATAAAGATGTGAGTTTCGTCTGTCCAGTCTTCGTGATTCATGTTTGTGTTTTAATAATTACTTCATTTTCAGCCCTTTAGACTCATAATTCGAAAATTAATGTGAAAGACCCACCTGGGAATTTCGGATCAAATGGCAAAATTGAGGGTTGTGACGCGTGTCTCTTATCAGGTATACCTGAAATAACCTGACTGATGACGTGAACCAAATCACCAGCAAACGGTCAATATGCAAAAGTATATTACTCATCAAGGAAAGGCCAAAGATAAAACTACGCGTTGTATTCGACGCATCGTCAAACCACTCGGCGTATGAACAAAACAGTGAAGATATTAAGATCTATTGGTCAATGATTATGCCAATGAGATGCCAAGTTTACCCATCGAAAAAATGATATAAGAAAGTTATATTACTAAAGCTAACGTTTATTTAAGTATAAATGGTCTTAAACATACCACAGCCAGGGCATCTGCGACAGCTCAAGTATAGTCCTCCAAGTTCGTTTCCGAAGCATCCACATACTTCCACGGATGGGCAATTGGGAGCACTTCCGCGGTTTACTCTTACTATCATCTGTCCGTTGTATGAGCATTGAGCTGGAAAATAAATACTAGATGAAAACATTTTCTACAACAGCAGAGGTCTTTCTTATATAAGACCCGTAAGCATGCGCTCATCATGCTTCCGCGTCTCGCTTGGGACACCTGCCGTTTAAAAAATTAGTAGCATTGGCGCAACCTAGTGCTGTTCAAATTCATCATACTGTTTATTATGATCGCGGCAGATAGTGTAGTGGGCCCTAAATCTTTCATCTGGCGTTTGTATTGTTTGATAGATATCAGAACCAAATGCTATTGCAATTAAACACAAACAATTGAAGCCTCAAGGAAGACTAAAAAGACACTAAATTAATAATTAGTACATATCATGAAACATTTTTACTCAAATCTACCTAGTTCCACGGTAAGTTAAATGTCAACGTACCTAATGATAAAATGCGAAAAAACATAAATTACTTACTTGGTTGTGGAGCAGGTACGAAACCGTTTGCATTGGCATTTGCAATAGCGGTGGCATCTGCGCTGGCGCTACCACCGATGGCAACGGCATTAGCGATGGCTTGGGCACTGGCACTAGCGCCGCCGGCGTTGGCGAGGGCTTGAGCGAGAGCTTGGGCACTGGCACTGCCGCCAGCAGCACTGGCAAGAGCTTGGGCGAGGGCTTGGGCGCTAGCGCTGCCAGGGGCGGCGTTAGCAGTGGCTTGGGCGAGAGCTTGAGCTTGAGCGCTGCCTCCAGCGGCATTGGCTAAGGCCTGGGCGACCGCTTGAGCATTAGCGTTTCCACCAACAGCGTCAGCGTACGCTTCAGCTAAAGCTTGAGCACTAGCGCTACCTCCTCTAGTATTGGCGAGAGCTTGGGCAAGAGCTTGAGCTTGGGCGCTACCGCCTGCGGCGCTAACGAGGGCTTGAGCTAGGGCTTGAGCGCTAGCACTTCCTGGTCCGGCTTCGGCGAGAGCTTGGGCCATAGCTTGAGCACTGGCGCTACCGCCAGCGGCATTAGCAAGAGCTTGGGCGAGCGCTTGAGCGCTGCTGCTTCCACCTGATCCTCTAGCATTAGCGAGAGCTTGAGCAAGAGCTTGAGCTTGGGCGGAACCTCCTGCAGCACTGGTGAGGGCTTGAGCTAGAGCTTGGGCGGTAGCACTTCCGGGTTGAGCGTTTGCGAGGGCCTGGGCCATAGCTTGAGCGCTAGCGGTGCCTCCAGCGGCGTTGGCGAGAGCTTGGGCTAGAGCTTGGGCATTGGCAGAGCCACCTCCGTTAGCTAGAGCTTGGGCGGCGGCATCAGCGCTGGCACTGCCTCCGTTAGCGAGTGCGTTAGCAATGGCGTCGGCACTTGCGCTGCCTCCATCTCCTCCGGCGTTAGCTAGAGCTTGAGCGATGGCGTCTGCGCTGGCTCCACCAGCGCCTCCGTTAGCAAGGGCTTGAGCGAGGGCATCAGCACTGGCGCTTCCACCACCGTTAGCGAGAGCTTGAGCTAGGGCTTGAGCGGAAGCGCTACCACCAGCACCACCGGCGTTAGCAAGAGCATTAGCAAGGGCATCAGCGCTGGCTCCACCGGCGCCTCCATTTGCGAGAGCTTGGGCCAAAGCTTGAGCACTAGCGCTACCACCTCCAATACCACCAGCATTAGCGAGAGCGTTGGCAATAGCATCAGCGCTGGCACCTCCGGCACCTCCGTTAGCAAGAGCGTTAGCGATCGCGTCCGCACTAGCGCTTCCACCGCCATTGGCTAAAGCGTTGGCAAGAGCGTCCGCGCTTGCACTGCCTCCACCGCTTGCGAGAGCGTCAGCGATGGCTTGTGCGTTAGCACTGCCGCCTCCGAGACCGCCGCCATTAGCGAGAGCGTTTGCAAGAGCTTGTGCGCTAGCGCTACCTCCTCCAAGACCTCCAGCGTTAGCTAGCGCATTAGCAATAGCTTGTGCGTTAGCACTGCCGCCTCCAATACCTCCAGCATTAGCGAGGGCATTTGCGATAGCGTCGGCACTTGCGCCGCCGGCACCTCCGTTGGCAAGAGCGTTCGCGAGAGCGTTAGCACTAGCTCCACCGCCACCTCCGTTAGCTAGAGCATTGGCGATAGCATCTGCGCTGGCACCACCCGCACCTCCGTTAGCTAGAGCATTAGCAATCGCTTCAGCGTTAGCGCTTCCTCCTCCTAGGCCTCCTCCGTTGGCTAACGCGTTAGCAATAGCGTCAGCACTTGCACTGCCGCCGCCTCCGTTAGCTAATGCGTTGGCAATAGCTTCAGCATTAGCACTGCCTCCACCGTATCCTCCTGCGTTGGCTAGAGCGTTCGCTAGAGCGTCGGCGCCTGCTCCTTTTCCGAGAGCGTTAGCGAGAGCATTAGCGTTGGCGCTACTTCCTCCGTATCCTCCTCCTAGAGCGTTGGCATTAGCAATGGCTTCGGCATTAGCACTGCTGCCGCCGTAACCACCGCCATAAGCATTTGCGAGAGCGTTCGCGTTTGCGTTCGCGTTTCCTCCGAGTCCGTTGGCTACTGCGTTCGCTTCGGCATCTGCGTTGGCGCTGCCTCCTCCATATCCGTTGGCTAACGCTTCGGCATTAGCAGCGGCGTTAGCTAGGCCTGAAACAAAATTTACTTAAGGGTTTGCTTAACAATTAGTGTTTATAGAAATACCTAATGAAGGTATTTGAATGTACTTTTATTACATAATTCACTGTTCTATTCATAACTGCCCCATCGATAACACAATTTTCATTAGAATTGAAATCATAGAATTATCCAAAAATGTATATAATATTTAAGTAAATGTATTTTGATAATTAACTATAAGTATCTGTATTCTTATTCTGTTGGACTGATGATAATAATATGGTGAAGCTTGCAGGGATCCGCTGAATGCGTGTGACGCAGGACAGATCATTGTGGCAATCTTTGAGGGTGGCCTATGTTCAGCAGTGGAAGTCTTTCGGCTGATATGAAGATAATGATGATCTGTTTTCTAAATATGTAATTATAGTATTACTTACCAGAGCGCCCCGCGCTATCTGTAACAAATAATGTTGAATGAATTAATATTAATATGCAAAATGTGAAGTAATTTCTCATCGTAT
>JALPQI010027391.1:0-12279 GCA_025490895.1 Thaumatotibia leucotreta
TTTAATTTCTACTCTTTTTTGCCAGTCTGTACCTTGGTCAAGATTTTATTCCGCATACGTTAGTCAAGACGTAGAACCACGTCGCTGGTCCAATATTATAATATAATTAATAATATAATTAATATTATAATTAGTGTAATTGGTAGCACGTTGGACCGGCAATCCAGAGGCAGCGGGTTCGAATCCCGTGACAACCAGAGTCTTTCGTAGTTGATTTTTTCTATGGTAAGCACATCTGTTACGACATTGTGGGATTATAATATTGGACCAGCGATATGTTGTATTATTCATCTTATGTTAAAATATTTTCGAACCGGGTTACTCATGTATTTAAGTCGATGATTGCTCGACATGTTTCGACCCATTAAGAGGGTCCTCATCCGGAGCACACTCGGCCAAAACCCGATGCGTACCGCTATCGAACCTGATGTAGTGCGTTAAATTCGAATCCAATACTTCAATAAGGTAACCGTACTTGCGAAAAAAAAGTTTATAGTGTCGCGTAAAATACGGGAAGCTATCGAAATATGTCGCCATCCCAATTTTAATCGTGGTGGTGGTTGATCAGTGCCACCTGGTTGGAAAACGGTTTTGGGTATTACGTCAATGGACAGTGTAGACGCCCCCTTATTAGCAAGTGATATAGTGAGTTTTGTGTGCAGCCCCCTTTATGACAAAAGTAACACTGAGGGTAGATCTTTCCTTGTATCGCCCCCGCCACCACTGCCCGCGGCCAGTACCCATTCTAGCAGGGCGCAGGCCCGCATTACTCGTCGGGCTTTGGCCGAGGGTGCTCTGGACGAGGACCCTCTTAATGGGTCGAAACATGTCGAGCAATCATCGACTTAAATACGTGAGTAACCCGGTTCGATAATATTGTAATATGTTTGAGTCTCACGTTAGTTGTAATTCTAAAATTATTCATATATGTAAAAAAGCTATCTGATGTCATTTTATTCGACCTTTTAATTACATTTATAAAAGGTTCGGTTTCGGCTTCGGCCGAAACTATAATCAAATCCGAACCTTCGGTTTCGGTTTATGGCCTACTACCGCGAAAACCGAAATTCGTAAATTCCTATTATTTCACTCAAACGAAGGCGTCATTAGAGTGAGGGAGACAAATCCTACGAATTTCGTTTTTCGCGGTAGGGCCGAGCCTCTGTTTCGGCAAAAAAAAACATGTTTCCGTCGGCCGTCGGACACTAGTTATTAAGGAATAACGCAATTAAAATTCACCACGCAGATCAAATATTGACTGCACAAATGCCCGGGCGCTTTCTCTACTAAGAAAACAAGTCTCTGCATGTCTTCGTTTACGCGGCGCAGCGGCGCGGCGTAGGTACCTAGCGCCGCCCGCCAGCCATCGTGGATTAAACCGGTTTATTGAGGTTTATAGTTACGTTCTTAAAACGTTCGCGTTCTCCTTATAGCTCGGAGTAAAACCCAAATAAACCGCTATATACCGGTATTTTTTAAACCGGTTCCGAGCCTTGGTGGAGAGGGGCAGGACACTTTGCCAGAAGAAGCGATGGGCGGTGGACGAAGCAGGTTACTGAATGGTGGCCAGGGTGGTCAAGAAGATCTGCCGGGAGAGAAACCGCCGACAAGATGGTCCGACGACATCTGCCGAACCACAACAAAGCAGTGGAGGCGAGTAGCAGGGGATTGTCCCATGGTAATTTTACGATACTTTCCTCCGGGAAAGTGACGTAATAAAGTAGGAGGCCTGTACCCAGCAGTGGGTGGACACAGGCTGAATAGATAGATTAGTAGTTATACCAATCGTTAGTAGAATCTAAAAATTGCGTTGACATCACGTTCTAACAAGTATGCAAGTGCGATTAAAGTGACGCGTAGTACGATAAATGGATAAAACGGGACCATCATAAGGGCTTGTCCATTAATCACGTCATACAATTTTGGCCTGTTTTAGACCCCCCCCCCCCATCCTCCATGGTGATATTTGGTGATATTTCTGGACCCCCCCTCCCTAGCCAAAAAGACGTGTAATTTTTTGCCAACTTAAGTAGTCCTTTTAATAACACGAATTTACGTTCTTTTTTGCCAACTTCGAGGTAAATGTTCGCGAAGTTTTAAAACATAGTATTTAAAAAGTGTTTTATGAAAAAGTAAAGATTATTTTACGGGCTATAATGCTGATCAGCAGATTCGAGAGTAACAAATCCCTATCCCTATGGTGATAATTGGTGATTTTTTCTTGACTCCACCTATGCAGTATGACGTGATTAATGGACAAGCCCTAAGCCACCTGCTCGATGGACCGACATCAACGAAATCTGTGGATCACTTATGGGTAAGACCGGTAGCCCTACTATGGCCTGCCGCCACGTTATTAACGCGGACTTAGGGTGAAGACACATTTATCAGCATGCGTACGCATTTTGTCTCTAGAAAATGTCAGTTTAGTATGGGACCGCGTCCAGCTTTCCGCACGCGTACGCATAGTTACACGTTTCATACTAAACAGCCAATTTTATTAGACAAAATGCGTCATGCTGATAAGTGTGTCTTCACCCTTACTTTCTATTCGGCTCGCTTGTACCAATTTTTTTTTTAATATGCAATGGGCTTACTCATGGCCACAGACTAGCCGATAGTTAGGTAGAAGATCAACTTCAAAGTCCCAAGTGGAAGCGGTGTCACAGGGCGCAGGGCGCAGGCGCGGCGGCGCGTGACGCGCGCGGCGCTCCCACGCGCCCGCGCAGGGCAAGGGAATCTTCAAGTTGTTTCGTATCAATTGTTAAGTCATTTACCTAATTTAACTAATTTGTTTTAGAGACGACAACTTATTCCGTTAATCAAATCACGCACTTTTAGAACACAATCTTGGTTTCATTGCGAACTTAATATCTTAAACCTTGAGTTCACAATGTTCACATACATTTTTAGTTAATAGTCCATTGTGCATCTAGGTAGGTAAGTACGGTATTACTACCGATAGTGTTAGAATTTTAATGACTCGAGTTAGTAAGTATGCTTCTTATGCATGTGATGCATTGCATACAATGATTTTTCACACTTGCGGACAAAAAAAATTATAAGACAAAGTATATTTTAAAGAAAAGTGAAATTCTCTGGGGAATCTCACTTTTCTATTACTCCTGCAAAGCATGCATGCAATGGCGCACTTTGACGGCAAGTGTGATGAAAAATTATTATAGATATTTATTAGTATTAACGTAAAAAATTTAAAAATATATCAGCGAACGTGTTTCACGATATGTGTCAAAGACGACAATGACGATGACAACGTTCTATGGAAAGTCAGCCATATTTGCTTACAGATCTTCCTTAAACGAAACAGTACCTCCTATTTGAAGGCTACGTTACTCGAGGATAGTCTCATTTGGCTATGTGGTCTTCCATAAGATAATGCGCATTCCTGATAGCTCTAGGCCTACCACGAACCACGATCGACATGCTGCTTCTCTACTACATTTATGATAATTTGCAAGTTGGTACAATAGAGAGACAACTTCGTCTTTTGCTTTCCCTGAGGTATGCCCACACAAAGGACATAACATTCGCAGTATCCGTAATTGTATAATTGTAATCGCTAGCCATTACCGCCCTTCCCTGAACTTAGGCTAACGAGTCCTACCAGTGCGTTTATTCCGCATCGTGGGCATCGCCGCAGTCTCAGTGCACTCAATAATTAGATAAATCCGGATCGACGCGTGCGGTTGCGCAGGATCGCAGGAAAGAGGCTTCCGTCACAGTGTATTTAGTCAGTATTTTTACGGTGACTCTATTAGCCGCGCAGTAAGAAAACAATATATTTGGCACCAGACCAACTCTTTCCGTTCAATCTCAGCCTCTGTAGCCTAGTTGGTAGTGACCCTGCCTACGAAGCTGGAGGTTCTGGGTTCAAATCCCGACGAGGGCATTATTTGTGTATTTATAAAATATTTGTTCCCTGGTCGTGGCTGATATGTATCTACAATTCTACATATCTATATATATCAACGCTTGGTTGGTACCCACATAACAAGCATTAATTGAGCTTACCGTGGGAAAATTTGTGTAAGATGTCCTAAGATATTTATTTAATCTCGTGTCGTTTGCGTCGACTAAGGGATTGAAGTGTCACTGACCATTAATTTATTGATGGTTATGGGCAGCAGCATCGTCATAGTGGACACACTACTACCATCTACCATCACCAACCTGCTTGCCCAGCGTGCATTACCTTCTATGCGTCCATATGCATACGTAATATGAGTGGCTATGACCAGCAGTGGACTAAAATAGGCTCATGATGTGATGATGTGAGGCTATTGTGGCCATTTTCTGTGGCCACATCTCATTGCCACGACCCTCTCCATAATATAATTTAGTATGAACATAAATGGATTGCGGCAATTAGAATATTTTTTGAGAAGCACCAGATTTTTGAGATTTTTTGTTGTGAACGTTATTGTCGTTGTAATTTCATCATCATCATCATCATTTCAGCCATTTATCGCCCACTGCTGAGCATAGGCCTCTCTTCTAGTACGCCACTCATCTCGGTCCTGAGCCAATCTAACCCAGAAGTGTCCCGCAATGTAACTTAGATACCAGTTATACGTACCACTTCTCTGTAGCCTAGTAGGAAGAGGCTCAAAAGGTGCGAAGTGATTGCAAGTTGAAATACTGTGTCACTACTTAAACTGTGTAGGTTCTGACAATAATTAGTCAAACCCCATTTAAGTCGCGTCTCGGCGCGTGCGCTTAAGAAAGGACACTTCCGTCAAGTCACATTACTACACCAGTACTAAACTACTTGTAAAGCCAGTACCAGCGTGCTTACCGTGATCTGTAGCCGTACCATGAGTCGGTCTTACTTTCTATCCATCCCATTCGTACTCGCGAATTGGCTATGTAAAGCTTTCTGAAGGTATGAATATTCACAAATATTTGTTCCTTGGTCGTGGCTGTATATGTATTTAAGTATCTATATGTATCTATCTATTATATATGTATAACGTCGCCTAGTACCCACATCACAACTATCACAAGCCTTAATTGAGCTTACCGTGGGACTAGGTCAATTTGTGTAAGATGTCCCAAAGATATTTATTTTATTATTTATTTATTATTATATATTTCCTTGATAGCCGTTGTCTTAAAGGTCTTGACCTCTAAATGCGTCTCTTTTATTTTTATGTCCTATAAGGCCATAGTCGGATTTTCATAGTAAGTCAGCCTTTAAATCAACCAGACTCTAGTATTTTTTTGCGAGTACCTCTTATGGTGAAGAATATTTCTGCTGAGTATCAACGTCCTATCGGTGACAGTTTTTGACTTATGATTTTTTTTAGTTTTTTCTTTAATGTGTTGTATCTCAGGATGTATAAAAGCGAATTGCTTCAAATTTTGAAATAATGTTCTTTATTTAGATATGCATCGAATTTAAAAAAATGAATATCGATTGTCGTATAAAAAAAAGAAAAAAAAAGACCAAAAAATTTTTCATATTTTTTTTTGTGTACCTATGAAGTAGTGACACCTCTATTTTCTTTTTCTAATTATAGACCATACATTGGCCTACTAGTTGCCTAAGTATCAAAATTTTCCAAGCGGTACTTCTTACCAAAAATCGGCAATATGTGTGGTTAAGTTCTGCATTCAATCGGTGTTTTTCAATGTAGTATACAAACTCTTCATTTATATTTAAGTTTTCTTATCAGGTTATCTTATTTAAGAGTAAATGCTAATGACAACTTAATGTCATCATGATGCAAGCTGTTTATTTCATTATTAATCGGCCGTTTACCATTTCAACTAGCGTATATAGTAATATATTCAAGAAATATATTATTTTTAATGAATATCTCATAAATAATATCGAATTACGCTAGTTAAAATAATAAACGGCCGATTAATAATGAAATAAACAGCTTGCATCATGATGAAATTAAGTTGTCATTAGCATTTACTCTTAAATAAGATAACCTGATAAGAAAACTCAAATATAAATGAAGAGTTTGTATACTACATTGAAAAACACCGATTGAATGCAGAACTTGACCACACATATTGCCGATTTTTGGTAAGAAGTACCGCTTGGAAAATTTTGATACTTAGGCAACTAGTAGGCCAATGTATGGTCTATAATTAGAAAAAGAAAATAGAGGTGTCACTACTTCATAGGTACACAAAAAAAAATATGAAAAATTTTTTGGTCTTTTTTTTTCTTTTTTTTATACGACAATCGATATTCATTATTTTAAATTCGATGCATATCTAAATAAAGAACATTATTTCAAAATTTGAAGCAATTCGCTTTTATACATCCTGAGATACAACACATTAAAGAAAAAACTAAAAAAAATCATAAGTCAAAAACTGTCACCGATAGGACGTTGATACTCAGCAGAAATATTCTTCACCATAAGAGGTACTCACAAAAAAATACTAGAGTCTGGTTGATTTAAAGGCTGACTTACTATGAAAATCCGACTATGGCCTTTGTTAACAATCTTTTATTAAGTGAGTGCTTTGAGGATTTAGTAATGGAGTCGGCTTCATATCGTTTCCCCTCTGCCAAAGACTTTGGCCAAGAATTTGTACATTGACCAAACCTGTTTATAAAAACTATTTCATTAATCGATTCTTCGCAGTCTTGTAATCGTTATGTACCCGTAACAAGCTCCGTCAAAATGTCTGTATGTGCTATGTATGGATTCAAAACTCGTTCAAATACATCATGTATACAAAATATGCGATACTATTTCATATCTTGCCTTTATTTGTTTATATTACAACATTTTATTACATAAAATTGTTCAAGAAAATCAAGTACCAGCGAATCGATAGCAAAATCGGTTTCAAAAATATCGCACACAATTCGTATTTTCATTTTTGACTGATGGAGAAAGTTTGACATTTATTGTATTCTCGTATTTAAGGTTAATAAGGTCTACCCATCTTTAAATTTTGTAGGAAATATCAGACTTAGTGAATCAAGTAAGACAGAAGACTCTGCCTTGGTCTAATGTTAAGCTTATATGTAAGCCAATAAGGTTGAATATTTATTGCGCTTATTTGGAATACGTATTACGCGCGAAAATACATAGTGATGTGAACGTTACTCTTTATGACACAATGTCGAGAGTAGGTATAAAATGTCGAGATACGGACACTTGTGTTTACGTATATTAGTGTTCTCACAGTAAGTAAATAAAAACACAGTCTTATCGAATTCAATAACTTCATTTTTACAAGTGCTACTTAACGCTAGTTGGACCTATATTATAAATTGTATTTAGGTACTTACTAAAATATCACTAAGGAATATCAATATCACCGGCCTTATTGCAAAATCTTGTATGTATACGCACCTACACACCTTGTACCTACGTACTTGTATTCAAATTGTATTCTTACGAGTATTCACAATTAAGCCTCAGTGAGTTTTACCCCAGTTAACTAAAACTTTCTTACTACAACAAAATAAATAATACTCGTATGTACACTCGTATGGACATACATTGTTTTCTTTCACAACCGCTAATTAATATTATAATTGATTTACGGATTTCGAAATGCACGTGATTGACCAAGACTTTCCTTACAGTTACAGCCTTCGTAGTCAAAGATCGCGATAAACGAAAACATAATCAATTGAAGTAGGTTAATGGCAAGACATTCAGGCGGTTTTGTATTAAAATTGGTTGATTAATTAATAACTGTTACTAATTGTCTGTTTACTTTTATTTAAATACTCAAAACAACAATATATAGTACCAAGGTGCACGTCAATCTATGACGTTTAGAAAAATATATCGATACGATAATCTTCAGACACTTGAAAGCCGTATTAATCGGTTCGATTACACCTACGTCGATAGTTTGAAATTGTGTCCGCATAGAAATTTTACTGTATTAGTGTGATAATTTAACTTAGTGTTGTGGTATTGTTTAAGTGTGCGTGAGTAGTAACGAGAAGAAGAAATGCATTTGTAGTTAGATCGTTTACATGTGTGCTACCTCGTCCCCCTCGGAAATTGGCAGAATGTTTTGTTAGGAAAGTTATAGCGATACCGTCTCCCCATACTAAATCCTCAAAGAGTGAGTGAGATGACATTTGTTCAATTTTATGGCTGAACAGAGTCTAATGCTTTCGTCTGCAACAAGTACAAATAATTAGAAAAAAAATATGATAGAGTGACATCGACGTTAACAGATTTTTTTTCTATTTCAATGTGCTGATTGCTGACGAACGCATTAGGCTCTATTCATCCATAAAACTGCAGAAACGTCACCTCGTTCACTTAAAAAAAGATTATTAATAATTTATAGGAAATAAAAGTAAAAGAGCAATTTTCTTGTACCTTAAGACGACGGCTATCAGGGAAAAATATAATATTCATACCTTCAGAAAACTTTACATAGACAATAGGCATGATGACTGGCAAGTCAAATCAGCATCTTTTTTCGAACTGTCAAAACGATCACAACTATGGAATTTTATATGAAATACTCAAAAGTGACGTCACGATTGACTACTGCCAAATGACCTGGGGCCCATTTTTCGAACGCTTGTAACTTGTAGTACAAGTGAAAGCCTCTTTTTAACACTATAAATTAGATAAGGACGTACGCTTGTATTACAAGTTACAAGCTTTCGAGAAATAGGCCTCTACTCTTTTAAGTTTTTATCAATTTATCAAATAGAAGTTCTGTTCAAAAATTACTGCTATCTACATCTTAGTAATAATTTCTTCGTGTATGATGTCGTGCATAATGTTAAATAATTTATTTTAACTACAGTCATCATCCCTATTGGTGCAAGCGAGCCGTACAGAAAGTAAATGCGCGTTAATAACGAAGCGCCAGCTCATGGTAAGCACACTTGATACATCTAGATCACTCGATGTTAGGTACTCTCTATCCCTCTCACCAACCAATGTATGAGTATGAGCGGAATGGACAGAAAACTACGCGCTCGACGCAATAAACTGAAAGCTCAGTCAGCACATAGTAAATACACTAACACTTCATATTTGGAGTACGATCTCTTAATATGGTACCAGAAGTACTAAGCAATTTCCATAAATAACATAAATACTTGAAATTAATTAGCGATACCGGAAAGTGTCAGTAACGACTGACTAGTACAAATTGAATCCAGTTTTTACTGTTAGGCAGTGCACACATGAGTGTAATGAAAACATGCAGTTTTATTCGTGTTTCTTTCTGTTAATGGAGTTTGTATGGTTATTTGGTTAAACTACTAATTAATGAGCTGGATTTGCATGCGTAAATTACAGGATTATATAATAGCTGACTATGTGAAAGTTAATCTATTTTACATGACTAAATATAACTTCTTAATAGGTTTCTCGGCGTGCGGGTATTTCTTAAATTATACCTATAGTTTGACAGGTGTGTTAGGAGCATGTTTGGTTTCCAAGAAGTAACATTTTGATACTTATTTGTGAAGTAGCCTCTGCGTCGAGCTTTCTGTTAATGTACAAAAAAATTGATAGGTGAGTAAGTTTAGGTGAAGTTAATTTTATATACATGGCAACTCACGAAATTGTATGAGAGATAGCAGTATCTGCCACTAGTTGAGACATTTCTAGTAGATGGTTTAGTTATGACATACTTACGACATTTTAAATCTGATAAATCATAAAATCTATAATATTGTTGAATTTACGAGCATTCTTTTTGACAGAATCTGAAACGGTCGACCATCCAATAAAAGAAAAAAATATGATTAATGTTTATTATAATTATGTAGATGGTACCTACATAGGTATAATATACCTACTTAAAATGAGGGTACAGTTGGTACTACTTTTCCATATTTTAGTACTTATTTAATTAATACATTACAATCCTACAATCTAAACTTGTTAGTAGGTACAGTATATGCTTCGTTCGTTCTTTGGAACGAAGTCGGAGTTGAAAAAATATGACTATGCAATACCCTACGAACTTCGGAATGGAAGCCTTTAGTAAAGGTGCATTCAGACCAAGCGAACATTCGCTATTCTAACCTCCCACTCTACGAAATTCGATCGTTACACAAGACGTGATTGGTTGATTTCGTAGAGCGGGGGATAGAACAGCGAATGCTCTTTTGGTCTGAATTCACCTTTAGATATGGACAGTATGACCTATATTTTTCTATGATAACATAAGTAACTAATATTTTTACCCTTCTCTTACCAAACAAATGTGGATTCATAAAATAATGTATGAAGTAACGTTGTCTATTCACACAGTAATTCATCATTGTCACCGCTTTTTGACTAGGCTACCCAACGTTTTGAAACTTAATACTCACACAAAACCGTATTTGAAATTAGAATGATTAGTGTACAAAAATATGTATCTGTGACCCCTTTCGGAGTTCAGTCCCCTTTAGAGACCCATTGTACGGTGGGAACTAAACTGGTTCTCAATAGAAAGTAACAAAATCTTGATACGTCACACTGTTTTGGGCGAATTTGCATTCAAGATGAGCCATTCGTGGTGTAATTTGAGCTAGAAACAGGCAATTTTTGAGATAACGTGAATAAACCCGCTTCTGTAATGTGTTGAGATAAAGCGTTTATACAATTGTGTTTGTTTAAATTCCGAATAAAAACAACTGTTTGATGAAACGCTACATTTGGGTGCGTTTTAATCCCACGGCTATTGTCCAGTTCATGTAGAAAAAGTATCAAGTTGATTTGTATTCTTAATTATTTAAGGCAGCGTTACTCAACTGAATTTCACTGTAATTTGTAATTTATTGTACATGCATGTTTTGATAGGCTGTTTTATGTCCTTCTGCTAGCCAAAAGCCTCTCTTACTTCAATCGGCCCTATTGAGTGCAATATCTCTCTACTCTTTGCTATGTACGTCCATTTCGTGCTGCCATATCCTCTTTGGTCATATATAATTATTAGTTTCACTTAAAACGGGATATAAAATACATACATTTATTTATCAACCTCATATAGAATCATTAACAAGTCTTAAATCCACAGGCTTCGTCAAGAGGGAACAAAAAAAAAATAACTAAGCAGCACAAAACAAATAATAAAGCAATCCACAAGTTCCACAACAGGCTTCGTCATAATCCCTTGACAACGAGATATTGAAATTATTAATCACAACTAAAACTCGCAGTTCGTCAGTTACTCCGTCTTTAGTTTAAAAACTTACAGGTAGGTATATGATTATTTTAACGAATTAATTGAACGGCCACTATCTATTAGTTTACGGAGATTTGGTAAACCTGCCTGCAAAGGTGGAAGCCAAATTCTAGGCATTTGTGGGATAATCATTAATCCAATTAAAATAATAGTTATACAATTAGGTGCCTACTCTTCCCTACCCAAAGTGTTGTTTATTTTCATAAACTCATCACACCATAGAAATCCGCACACTCGCAAAAACATGCCCTAATCTTTTGTTATCCGGCATTACATCACTTCATAACAGGATCAAAATGATTCAATAGAAATCAACTTTTTTGAAGGGCTTGGAACCGGTAGTCCTATCACTATTGTTGTATTCTACCTGTCTTACGTCATACTAAACTGAGCCTATCGCAAAAGGCGCTTACGTCTTTACGATTACATATTTGTACGTGTTTAGTGTCAGTAATGGCGTAAGCGCCGTTCGCATTGGGGCGGCATTGGCGTGGCGATTGTGGGTGCTCTAGATGACGCTTTTGATCGAGCAACGGAATCGGTATCCAGCTGCGTGCGCGCAAGCGACAAGAATCTGCGGCTGATTTGCTTTAATCTATGACTAATTTCATTTTCTTTCGATTACATGGTAATTTTATGATTAGAAGATAAGTAATTCGAATGCGCATGCAATTGATAAAGTACTAATCGAGGAAATCGAGGGATCTCTTCAAATGTTATAAGTAGGTACCTAACCTACATGTATGGCGCTTTTGGTAGTTTTAATTCAGCAAACAGCGAAATTGTAAAATTTTACTTTATAAAACGCTACCCAGGTATAAACAAGAAAATGTAGTGTGACATTCCCGCTTCCTCTCGTCGCCTGCGCCGTCGCACTCAATCAACTGCCACTGCTTTATTTATATGAAGCTGTAAACGTCAATTTGACGTCATTGTCGCACGGGGGCGCACCGCTTTGTCACTCTTTGTATGACAACTACAACCTCAAAACGTCGTATCTCCATGTAAAATCCAATGTAACTTACGACCTTTTTGATCGTATGATCGACACGGATATGTTTATTGCGACGAGCGCATCAAAATGACATTAACGTTTCGCTGGAGGGTAGATTGACC
>JALPQI010027392.1:0-12317 GCA_025490895.1 Thaumatotibia leucotreta
TTCCTGAATCTATTTTTTCGACCATTTCGCTCAAGCGACAGTAAATCCTTAAATAACACTTGAATACGTTAAATAATTAAAACATCACATAGAAAACATATTTATGTCCATAAATAATGCTTCAATTATTTGATTTGGCCTGCTAATTCATTATGATGATTTTTTTTCGAAAATCTCGGCGGTTTTTTGCCTCTCCTGTAAAGTACGCACTGTGTCGCTTATCCAATTTCTCCTTTCTAGCGTCGATATGCTTTGAAAAACGAACGAGATGAAAAACACCAATAGTATAGTCTAAATTGTCTAAAAGCAGCGTGTGTTCTGTCATAAACTTTAATTGAATCTGCGTTTTAGACATATTCATTTCAAACAGCTATTCTATCCGTCTGTGTACATAAATTCCTTGGCATATACCGTGCACGTTGCCTTTAACTACCACAACGGGACCCAGGAGCACATCGTAAACATGCGCCACCACTGCAAGTGTCGGTTTTGGCAACACTATCCACCACACCTCTGTTTCATTGTCCAAAGACTCTCAAGAAAAGTCTTTTAAGTTAGATATTTAAAGAAATTATGAGCAACAGGACTAGCACATGAAATATTCCGCGGCGACATAGCCCCTCATTTATTAACATAGTTAGTAAAAGACCAGTCTCTTTCACGGTGACATACTATCGCACCAATCATGTGTTAAGTCTAAAGGTGTACGGATGAGTAATGGACGCAAAATTGGCTAACAATGCTATGTACAGTCGACAAAAAAGTCTCCTTTACAGCTCTGCCGTGCAATTCCTAAACCACAGTAAGTGACAAAAGTCGATTTTGAGATAATAGCAAAAAACAGTTTTAAAGTTATATATTTTCCAAGATTTGATAGTTATTGAGATTTTATTTTGTCCAAAATGAAGTATTAAAATCATACAATATGATAAATTAAAAAATACGTGCTTGTGCATTTTCTAAAATTAAATATGTGGTTTTTTCGAAATTCTGTGTTTGTACTGCGCTTTTAAAAACATGGAAAAATATAACAATTACTAATTAAGACACAGTAAAATGACCACTTACTGCACAAATTTTGCGTGCTTTATAGAGATAGGCAGCATTTTACAGGTTAAACTGCAGTAAAAGGGACTAGTGTACTGTAATTTAACTAGTATTTTGATTGAATTTTCGTGCTACGAACTTCATTCACAGCAGTAAAATATAGTTTTTTTTAAATAAAGTAATTAAAATACATCAAAACTTTGTAACAGCATTACATCATTTTATTATTAAGATATTCAAACACGCTTACTAAGTTTCATGCCAATGTGAGACACAGAAGGAAGTAAAAAACGATTTAAAAGTTACTTGGAAAACGCAGTTTATATAAGGATTTGTCGTCAATAATACAAAAATTAGACAAAAATTAAGGTTTATTACCACATTTTCTTAAGCAATGAAATAACAATCAACTTTAGGTACCATTATCGGTTGTAGTCATAGCAAATGGCACATTATATTTAGCCTTACATTGATTTCAATGAGTAAGGTCACGACTGATTTTGGCGTAGCACTTCTACGATTAATTTTAATAAATATAATTTCTTACGTATTCGTGTCAATTATAAATCAAAAAGAACTTTAGAATACTGTATATTATAATGCAAAACCCTATTAAAGAATAAATTGTCATTAATTATGATCTATTACTACAATAGTACTTCGCTCCACCTGCAATATATTTATGTATGACACGTTATAGGTTTTGTTATGTTTTTTTGGAGAAAACTAGGAAACAAATTTGCTTCGTTTAAGCACCCTGTTAATAAGATAAAGAAATGAAACCTCTTTAGTCATAATTCTAGAACCGCCGGCCGGTTTGTGGAGGCCTTTAATAAGGCCATGACAGACAGTGTTAAACAAACATCTTTACAGGATATTTCATAGGGGATGATTATTTAGAAATTAAATTATAATGTTTTTTTTTGTTCGGTCAATGTTTTCTTTTAATTTTTAGTGAAAGTTAATTGTTTTGATGTTAATTAACGTCCCTTAAATATCCATGACTAATTAAATAATAAGTACCGTATATATTTTATGTAGCAATTCATTAAAGAAATTATTAAGAATTTACATTTTATGTTATAGTATATATTTATATTTTATGTTTAGCTTTGAATTTAAACTATCATAAAGTAATTTTTTAAATGCATCTGAAATTACCGTATAAGAAACTTAAACCAAAAAGTATGTAGCAATCGTATCGAATCCCAAAACAGGTAAATTTCTAAATACTCGATTATTGACCCGTATTGGCGGTATTCGTATAATTGTCTTTTAAGAACCTAATAATTAGGTAATAATACCTTTATGTGTTTAACTATATTAGTTTTTATTCGGTTATCAACAGACGACACCTTGGTTGTTTTAAATTGTAAACAGGTCAAGAATTATTTTACTACCTTAAACAGGATATTCTAAGGATATCACTATAAGCCCTCTTCAAGGGACGTCCGAGATGGAACTACTCGTAATTTGAATTTGCTACTTAAAATAAACGTCTAAATGCAGTTAAAATATTCAAATTATAACATAAAAATACTGCCTCAACTGCAGCCCCTTGGGGTGCTACTGTCCTTTAGCTAGTATTATTGCTATTGAAAGTAATACAACATACAGCATAATCTGTACATGAATGAACTTGTTACTGCAGTTTAGATGGCAATACGATACTTATTTGAACAGTAGTGTACCACTTTAAATATCGTTATTTTATTCCTACTGCGTCTTAACTAGTAATTATGCTTATTAATCTATGAAATTGGAAACGCAGTACAACACTTTTAGCATAAAAAATGTATACTGTGTTTTAATTAGTTTCTTTATAAACGAGATACTATGAGTTTACATCCTAAAAATCATGAAAATCTACTAATGTACTGCGTTTTAGTCAGTATCAGCCCAAAAACCGTAGCCGTAGACCATTTTACTGCGTTTTATATTGCATTGTGCAGGAAAAACTACTCACTTACTGCTTTTGGGGTTTCGAGTTTCCATGTTCCAGTTTTCCAAATTAAAAACCGATCGATTGGGATTATGCGTTTTGATTTGCTGATTATAGATCACCAATAAACCAAAAATCGGAAAATTGGCAGTTACTGTGGTTTAGGAATTGCACGGCAGAGCTCACAAGTGCAAACACGCTGCAAACACGTGAAAACACGTGCAAACGTGCACGTGCAAACACGCTCAATGACATGCTGTCGCGTCACGCGACAGCATGAGCGTTCGTTGCAACCGAGTTTCTATGTGTATCGCGCATCCGTGGTAAGATGTTTGCACTTGTGAGCTGTAAAGGAGACTTTTTTGTCGACTGTACTTTTTTATTTGAAGTATACCTAATGGTAATGTATAATCCACTTTAATATGAAATTGTATTTTGATACCTTAATGTTTTCATTTATTCAAAAAATAAGAAATTTTATCGACAGATAACTCTGGATATAGAAATAGCAAGCCCTGATTAAAAAGCCGTTTTTCAGTCATTTTTTAAACACTCAAAATGTTTTCCTGCATAAATAGTTAAATGTAACACCCCTTTTTTATTGCATGACTAACGCAGGAAAAATTCCAAAATAATCTATTGCTAAAAAGGATTCTTCCTATCCTGTAAATATTTGAAAACTCTATTTTAAATCAACCCATTTGCAAGTACTTATTTGCTATTAGAATTTCACCTGACCCGTATTATTTAACCTCGAGTGTACAGAATGTTGAAGAGTAAGTTATAACAAAAATTGTATTCATTTGAAAATTACACAATGACAGAACCGAGCATCTACGTATAGTTAGATTCAGCGCTAGGTTCTTAGCGGGGCTCGTTATCACGGTGTCATTTTTCTTCCTGTCCGCTAGAACTTCTGTTGTTAAAGTTTCTGAACCTTAGAAATAAAATAGTTTACACATTTACTCAGTGCACTTTCACGTGACACCCCTGGGGTTGCAGGCGCCCATAGGCTACGGTGACTGCTTTCCATCAGGCGGGCCGTATGCTTGTTTGCCACCGACGTGGTATGAAAAAAAAAAAACTATTTCAACGTGCCAGCATTTTCTTTCACGTTTTTTAAATTTTCAATAATGTCTTGAAAACTAGCTTAAACAGAGAACAATGATAAGTAGAGCTACAAGTAACGGGAAGCTTACATCTCTGTTATGAAACTCATCAGTTGACCGATGTAGTGCCGAGTGAGCCAAGAGCACAAGAGTAATTATAACTACTTATATGGGATTCAACGATCATGATACATTATAATTTGAGTTACATAATGTATTATATTTATTTTCAGTAAAGAACAGATAATTTCCTAAAATTCCTTTGATGCTTTAGGATGAAACAGGAATACAGCAGTAATATTTTCAGATATCTGTTGACGGGAGCCGTCATTCGCATCGTACGCTTGCGTTCAGCACCTGAATTCTCTCAGAGGTTTATTCAAGGATTTGCGTGTTTAGCTTCATAATACACATGAAAACCAGTAGCGAGTGTGTTTATGAAACTTAGGTTGTGAACTAAGATACTCGTATATTCATGAAATAAAACTATGAAAACGGATAAACTCGCGTATATTAACTAATTTTAACTTCATTCCGACGTTTCAAACAAGGGTTCGTGGTCTGCGGATGAAATTAGTTAATATACGCGAGTTTATCCGTTTTCATAGTTTTATTTCATGAGTAATCCTCGCGGTAACCGAAGAAAATATTAAGATATATTCTTTAAACAGATTTGGGCAAAAAGTAATTCGATTACTCTTTCCGATTACTTTTGTATGTGTACTCTGTAATCTAGATTACAAAGTAATTTTCAGAAGTAATCAAATTACTTTTTGCCCAACTCTGCTTACAGATATTATGAGCATTATAGGTACTTCTCTCTTTAACGGATACAATCTAAAAGAGATAGGTAGCTGCGAGTTGCTGTCAAAAACAAAATGTGCTAGGCTGCTGTTAACACTCCCATAGGACCATGCAACAGAAGAACAGCAACCTAGCATATCTTACTTCTAGCAGGTGACCGTGACCGAAGAAGAGACCAACGAAGCGAAGCGTGCGGGGGCGGTCCCGCCACCCGCGTACGGCGTCCGTTTAACCACTCGCAATGGACTTTCCTCCCACGGGAGTGTCACGTAAGTTGTTGTCAAGCTATAGTGAATAATCCTTTCCCTTCGACTTTTCACAGAAATTTCCGAATTCATATCGCTGTTTTTGTAATGGAGTTCATATACAGTATACTGAAACTAACTGAGACAGAAAGATACGTACAATCGGAAGTACCTGCAAAAGTATGGACACATGCACACTGGTAAGTCGTTAAATACTTTTTCATCACACTTGCTGTCTAGCATATAGCTTGTGCATAGCGGGAGTAATAGAAAAGTGAAATTCCCTAGGGAGTAATAGAAATGTCAGTACGTCATTTAATAATATTATGTATGTCTTAAAACTTTTTTTTTGTCGGCAAGTGTGATGAAAAACATTGTATGCATCACGGTCGGTAAGCGGAATACTAACTCGAGACATAAAAGCCCTCCTCCCTTCTAACACTCTCGTTAGTAATTCCGTACTTACCTCCCTTGATACACAATGTACTATTGTTTTCGGACTTGTTTGTGTTTAGCTGTCTCCAAATTTACTCTTTAGCTCATAAAGACTTTATAACACCATTATTGCATTATGTATGTAGTATGGTATGAATTTTGTTTCCACAATACAATTCATTTCCAAGACAAACTAACTATTGTATTCCTCAAAGCGGGATTGTTGGAATCATGGACTAGTATTGCACCAGTCAAACATGTCGATCTGTTTCGGCTATCTATCGTTAACCTGTGTTGCATTCAATAGACAGCTTGATTTTGGCTACAATCAAACGCACTAATATTCTATTCTAACAGAACATACCCATAGCTAAGAGATTTAGATAGAGATTTGAATGAAAGGTAAAATTGAAAACCTCATGTTCAATTGTCATACACTGTAATGACTAATTAGCGTGATATTAAAAAACCTTAATTGCAGTCAGGTTCGGAACCACAATTAAATATACCTACGATATAATTATATATGAATTTGAACTGAATGTACAAACGATACTCCTCCTGGAGTATGTGTGGCTGCTCCCCATCTGCTCCCGCGTTTCCGCTACTGCAGCTGTGGCCGGGTCGCATCCCACAAGGGTGGGACGGTCGTTGTACCGTCATTTGGGGACGGTGTTGAGAGGCTGTTGAAGGAAGATTTGCCATGGGCATGGCGAGAGAGAAAATGATTTTGGTGATGATGATGATGCACTATGAATTTAAGCTTCATCGCCTTTTTTATATTGTAAAATCCCTTATAATTTATAGAATTAACACCAAAACCGAATTTTTATTGAAATTTAGTGCTTAATTGTCGTTACAAGGCTGACTAAAATAAATAAAAAAATGTCCTAATTGGGTGTTGCCTTGAGTGAAAAAGCTCATTGATGGGAGAAAAATAACGCGTCATTATTTTTCGTGATGGCTAAGATTGCTCAAACGCTCAATAACGGAAATATTAGTCCATGAATAAGTAAAAAAGTCTAACAATATTACCGGTTATCTTTCTGTACGCAAACGTACGTGCAATTGCCGGGTGTGTTACGAAGGTATGAATGGGTAAATAAATTAGATACTGTCCTTTGGTACGTTAGGCATTATTAGTCGTCAGATTCCCAAAACTCACAAAGTGTGTATAAAGGAAGAATAGGTAGGGCGCATCCGCAATGAAACGGACGCGTTATGGAACGGACACTATTAATCTCATTCAAAAATCTGATCGAACATATTCTTTTTTTTGGTCATTGGCAACACTGCTGACCATAGATAATGCACCTATCGTTATCAGTGTTGCCAATGACCAAAAAACAGGTCAGTTTCATTGCGGATTCCCCCTAAGTCTAAACAATCCAACATATTTCAGTTTTGTATCTAGTGCCACTTGTATTATTATTAGCCATTTGTCGGTAGCATCATTTTAAATTTTGTGGCCATTGGAACAAAAGCCTGGAGATAAATAGAAAAGTATTGCACTCATTAGAAATACTGGTGCTTTGCCAAGCATGTTGTGGGCATAGTCTCAGTTTGGCATCCGTTTCAAAATGAGACGTTCAGGTTTAAGTATCTCATTCAACCCAACTGTGAAATTAAACTCGGAAGCTGCGTGGATGCCAAGTATTTTTGACGCGATAATGCCTTATAGTCATAAAACAAACATATAACTATACGTTAACGACTAAATATAAAGAAGGTAGTTACGAGTAAAATAAAAATCTGAAGTTGTGTGTATAAGTGTACACACTACTCAATGAATCTAGGACGCATAAAATGGGTAAGTAATAGTTGGTATATTATTGGTTTATTATAGATACTTATTCGTTGTTCTTATACTGCATAGTATGCTCTATACACATAGGTACATACATATTATAGTAAACTTAGGTTTCTTTGTGATCCCGATATTCCGTGATTTTTTTTTAAAGCATCCAGTGGATTGCCAAAAATAAACAATATGTAACATAACGAAAAACAAACCTTTTAATCTGATGATAAAAAGCACAGTTTATTACAATAGCATAGTTTTTAAGTATAATTCCTGACAACACTGCATTGAGTATTCGAAACGACTGAAATTTGGTTAAAAAGGGACAGTTTCAAGTTTTTTTGGGGTAAATGCAAATGAGGATAAGTGTGGATAACTCAATTACCTACAGATGCTATAACCATAGATTCAGGCACCATTTCCTTGAATTCCAAACCACTATACTCCCAGTCACAATTGAAAGAGAGTATTATATATATTTGTAAAGACAGTGGTTTTCAACGGAAAAAACATTATTTTCTCACTTTTCAGCAAATTCTAATGTACATTTCATGTTCACACATGTTAACCATTAAAAAAAGGAATAACCCCTAAAAAAGAGCGTTGTAAAAATAAATACCACAATATTATTTTTATAATTAAATATTAATACTTGCCTGTCTACCTAATATTTAACAAAATTAATTTTATAAATACACGATTCTTGTGTAATCATTGCCTTTAATCATTGTTTACCTACCTATGATAGCAGAACATCGTAATCACAATTAGGTATCTATGATAATCTTAAGTAAATAACCTGTTGCATATCCGTCAAGTATCTTATACAAACACATTACGAGTAGGTACTCTCACGTCTGATATTATCGGTAGAAATAAGACGCCAAAAGTATGTACCCATCGTACCTATAAACTATCTAAATATTGAGATAATATGTGTATGCATATTTTTGGCGTATATTTGTACCGATTTTATTAGATGTGCAAGTGCATGCACAATGATATAGCATTAGATTAAGATTTTCATCTGTCAGTGTAACAATCTTCATTTTCTTGCTATTTCGTAACAAAAAGGACAGACCACCTTCTCTTCAAAACAAGTTTTATTCAAACAAAATTTAATTGGTGCCGTTTCACGCAAACAACTGGCGAATCGAAACCAATTATCGTTTTCGCGTTCGAATATCGAAAGTCCGTAGCAGGTGCACGTAACGGTCTGCGGCTAAGTCATAAGAGTCAGCGAACTGACGACCTTCAAGACTTTACACTTCTATACCTAAACGACGCTGTCTAGAATCCATAGGGACCATTTAAATAAATCGTAGCTATTAGCGTCATATTGTTGAACGTTGATAATGACGGCTGCGAAGAGGCAATAAATTTGGACAAGTTTTATGGAAGAAATCAATTTATTTTTATGAAATATTTTGATGTCTTTTTTAGGTTTATATTTTCATTTTAAGATAGACTTTAATTAGTACAACATAAATTATAGATTTATCTTAGAAAATTAAAATAATACAGAAAAGGGCACATAAAAAACCGCAACACAGGCTTTGTCAAGGGGCTATACATAAAAATCCGCAGCCGGCTTCGTCTCATATACATCAGTAAAAGAATCCGCAACAGGCCTCTTCAGAAATAACAGACAAAATTTACACTACGGAACCGTCCCGGATCATACCCGGCCCAAAAGTCACCACAACCCCGGCAGCGTTACCACATTGAATGACCAGGGAGATCTGTTGCACCAGATACGATCTGGACTGAGGGTCACAACCCCTATCCCTAAGCCGCCGACCGACCGATGTCACCCACGAACTTCTTGTCCTGCAAACTCCTAGGCTCTGAAGTCTAGGTGGTTTTATAAGTTGTCACATTACTATTATAAATTATAAATATACGATTTCATATAGGTATCAAAGAAAAACTTAACCTAGTTCAAATGCGGAAGTAGGATTCGAACCCATCTTTTTATGGGTTAAAATCCCACCTCTGTGAGGTTTTTCTCATTTTATAACGATTTGGAGTAAATAAATTATATTCTGTTCTTGACTTTTGAGGAGAAAGAACTCAGGGACGTCGACCTCAGGAATGTACTACGGTTCTCCAAGACAACGAGAAGGCTAGAAGAAAATAGTGAGAGAACGCAGCCACGACATTAACCTGCAGCTCCAGCAACGGGAAATAGGGTGAATGAGTACATCAGATGCTCGGCAGTCCGCTCGATTCCGGCCGAGCGTCCCTCCAAAATATAAGGAAGGTAACACAATACACATAAAGCTTGTTCACGAAATAAAGTAGCAATCGTAAAATCAGTCTCTACTGTTACGCAACAGTCCCAGTGTAACTAGTTCTAACAGCCATGGGACTGTTAATTGATTCTTCTGTTTTATGTTTAACAATCCAATATCCAAAAGCATTCGCTGAAATGTCGTCAAGATAAAAATAACTTCAGATAATGCTTAATGCAAAAGTTTACGCCCAAAAAAGTGCGAACTTCCGAGACGATTTCAACAATGTTAGTCTTGAAATAATTAATACAAATTGTAGACACGAGATTCACAGTTTATTATAGTATCGCTATTGTAATTTAGTTAAGACCCATGAAACTAAATGACCCAAAATGGTAAAATATGAAGAAACACTACTTAAATCCAGAAGTTTAAATAAAAGTCCATAATTATGGAGAAATTGATATAAATATCAACTACAGCGTCCGAGAAGATAGGCAAAGAGCCCTTCTTTGTAATTACACCCATACTCCAATCTGAAGGTATGGTCTCATACAAAAAAAAATACAGCAATGGTACTTTATTTCGTGAACAAGCCTTATTTTTTCTTATTCGGTACGTTTTAGTGGTGTGTTCTAGTTAGCAGAGTTATTTTGCAATATTATTCTTTGTGAATATTATATTACCTATTTCATTATTATCAGCGAAATCCACACTGTACCTAGTTCGAGTGATTAATTCCCAGGAAACTGTTATAGTTTAAAAAGAAAATAGTATCGTTGTATAACTACCTACTTATCAATGAATACCTGGAGATTATGTTGTTGGGACAATAAGTTAGCCGCGTGTCCAGGATGCTTAGCCAAGTTGCCAATCGCTAACGTTTAGTAGCGTATCGTAGTTTTCCCTCTCTGTCACTCTTTCATATCAGTGCGACAAAGACAGGTAGTCTTTCGTTTACAATTGACGATTAAGCGTTAGCGATTGGCAACTTGTCTAAGCACCCGGTGTCATTTACGTTTCGTTTGCTCTCGCAAGCAACTCACATAATATTTATTTTTCTATAGACAGGTAATCTTCTTAAGCACTCTCTAGATCAATCGAAATATTTGGAGCAAACTTCTAACAAAAGTTCTGTCAGTAATAATGCTTCTAAACATTTTAATTCTCTTTGAATGTCATGGTTGCTATTTTAGGTAGCATTGTCGTTGTAATTATGTGAGTAGATAAAACGCACTTTGGTATACGACTGTAACTGTACCATGCACAAGTTTGGTAAGTATAGTTTAGGTACCTTAACGTTTACCCATACGTACCTAAAGTAGTCCATCAAGCTCGCTCCAAATACCCTTGCCAACTTATGGTACGGCTACTGGTCTTTTTGCCTTGCCGGTAGTGGCCGTGTCAACAAAGTTTGTACACAATTTAAAAGTTATCAAATGTCTATTATTTCGTATATTACACATCAACAGCCTATATCAGTCCACTGCCGGACTGGAACGGAACGGCCTCTCTTTAGCCTATGCGTATGGACGCATTAGGAGATAAATGCTCATAATCATCACGCTGGGCACGAGGGATGGGGATCGCAGTAGTGTGTCCACTATGATTCATGATTCTGCAGCCCATCATCAATCTTCGATAAATAAATGTTCAGTTACACTTCAATCCCTTACGACACTCATGGGAAGATTATTATTTCGTGTAGGCAAGAAAATGTTGTATTACCTATTAAAAAAGCTATAGGTAATTAAATAGAAAAGCAGTAACTTACGTAATTAACAGTAGGTAGTAACTGCGTACAAAGTTCTGAGAACTGCTCAGATAGACATTTAAGTGAAACGCGGGCCGTCCGAGTAAAAAACAATATCATGGATTATTTACCACAATTGTTTTTTGTTTGGAAAGCGTTCCACCTTTTTCATGATAAAATAAATAGAGATATTCCAAGCCATGAACGGTTTTCCATGAACGTGTAACATGAGCCCTAATAAAGGTGGACTTAGACCAAACGAGCGAATGCTCATCCTATCACCCACTCTACGAAATCAACGAATTTCGATGAATCACGTTTTGTGTAACGAACTTCGTAGTGGGGGATAAAATGAGCATTCGCTCGCTTGGTTTAAATCCACCTTAAGCAAAACCGCTATCATCCGACCTCGTCATCCAACCTTTGCCACTTCTCATAGCTTAACCCACCAAGTACGAACATAGCTCGTGGCGAATAAATCACGATTGGCCCCGTTGGCCCAGTCATTAGTGGCCGACCGCGGTCCAACTCGGATTGAATTGTGACCGTGTTACGTGGGATTTGCGTCTATTTCTCTTAGCCATGTAGCGCTAGTACTGTTGATTTAGTGACGAGGTGTGTGTTTCGTTAGTGCAATTAGGCTGCCTGCCTCCCGGTCCTTCTAACAATGGCCCATATTACTGATGCGGTGCGTAGTCCTCACAGTTTCATGTTACCTTGGCCCTATCCGATAATACGTGTGTAATTAATGTCATTCGCTTCTTATTTCACACGCTAGAAACTTAGAACCAACTAATGTAAGATCTTCTTCAAGTGCAATTAGAGTCATATTACCATAATGTCATGGTTTTTGTAAAAAAATAATAATAAAAAAAAGAATTATAGTACGTATAGAGCAAACCAGTTTTTGAAATACGAACTATATGACACTAACATGAGGTCGACAA
>JALPQI010027393.1:0-11873 GCA_025490895.1 Thaumatotibia leucotreta
CTTACTTCCAGTGACGAAGAACTAGAGCTCCCAGAGAAGACCGACGGCGGTGTGGCAACGCCGTTCTCCCAGTGCCGGCTGTTGCTCGCGCAGCTCGGCACGCTGGCGCCGGCGCGTCGCGCGCACGCGCAGCTGCTGCGCCGCTCCGAGCGCCTGCTGCGCGAGCTGAGGAACCTGGACGCGCAGAGGTACACACAGGAACTAGGCTGGACGGTGCTGTCAGTGCCGGCTGTTGCTCGCGCAGCTCGGCACGCTGGCGCCGGCGCGTCGCGCGCACGCGCAGCTGCTGCGCCGCTCCGAGCGCCTGCTGCGCGAGCTGAGGAACCTGGACGCGCAGAGGTACACACAGGAACTAGGCTGGACGGTTCTGTCAGTGCCGGCTGTTGCTCGCGCAGCTCGGCACGCTGGCGCCGGCGCGTCGCGCGCACGCGCAGCTGCTGCGCCGCTCCGAGCGCCTGCTGCGCGAGCTGAGGAACCTGGACGCGCAGAGGTACACACAGGAACTAGGCTGGACGGTTCTGTCAGTGCCGGTTCGGTACTTCACAGAGGTGGAGCATATATTATGTCAAGTATGCTATAGTCAACGAGGAATCTAGTCAGAGCTGCCGGAGCAGACGACGGCGGTGTGGCCAGGTTCTCCTTGCGCCGGCTGCGGACGTGGGTTTCCCCCAGGCAGAGTTGAGCAAAAAGTAATACGATTACTCCTTCCGATACTTTTTTATGTGTACTTTATAACTAGAATACAAAGTAGAATCAAAAAGTAATTTACAGAAGTATATGTATTACTTTTTGCCCAACTCCCCCAGGTCGTTCTGTCAGTGTTGCCAACACTTGACTTTATGCTGCGCCGAAATTGTCGCCTGATTTGTCTGTCATGTCCCTTTGATTTGGGAATCAGCCTATATTACACCCGTTCATAAGAAGGGTTCCAAAACTGAAGTAACTAATTACAGGCCAATTTCTAAACTTTGTATACTTGCTAAAGTACTTGAAAAGCTAGTGTATTCACAAGTATATGCGGCAATTAAGAATTATTTCAGTCCTCTTCAACATGGTTTCTTGCGATGTAAGTCTACCGTTTCGAATTTGATACTTCTTAATGACTATATAACTAAAGCCATGTCTGAAGGTAGTCAAGTGGATGTAGTGTACACTGACTACAGTAAAGCATTCGATAGAATTGATCATAAATTACTAATCCTTAAATTAAATGATATGGGTATTCATGGAGATCTATTGCGGTGGTTCACATCCTATATCGATAACAGGTCTCAAGCTGTTGTCATTAACAACTACATGTCTAGCTGGGTAAGTGTTCCCAGTGGTGTTCCTCAAGGGTCGTTGCTGGGGCCTTTGCTTTTCAATGTATTTGTTAATGATATCAGCAATTGCTTCCAGTTTGCCCAGTTGCTGTGCTTTGCTGACGATATGAAGATTTTTATGAGAGTTAAGTCATTAGCAGATTCCGCACTTTTACAAGAAGATCTCAGTCGTCTTGTCACATATTGCCAAAATAATAGATTGGACCTTAATGTCTCCAAATGTTTTTCCTTAACTTTCACTAGACAACGTAGTACAATCCCGACGGCATACAAGCTTAATAATCATGTTCTCAAACCTGTGTCATGTATGAGGGACCTTGGAGTCATCCATGATTCTAAGCTTTTATTTGATACTCATGTAGACAATATAGTAGCCAGTGCTAGTAAGACTCTAGGGTTTATTATGCGTAGTTGCCAACATTTCACTCAAATTAAAACTATAAAGATCCTCTATTGTACGTATGTTAGAAGCAAACTGGAATATGCGTCTCAGATTTGGTACCCTTCTTATAATACTTATGTTAACAGAATTGAACGTATACAGAAAAAGTTTGTAAAATATCTCTGCTTTAAACTAAATACCACTTATAATTCATCTAATTATGAAAATATTTGTAAAAAACATCATCTTATTCCTTTATATAAACGTCGCCAAATTGCTGATATTTCTTATTTACTTAGCATTTCGAATGGCAATATTGATTGTCCCGAATTACTCGCCAAGCTTTCCTTCAATACTCCATCTAGGTCTAAAAGATACTTCCCTCCCTTATCAATCCCACTTACATCACGTAATTATAGGAAAAATAGCTTTCTATTACGAGCTGGTAGAAGCCTAAATGAATTCTCGAGGAAGCGAGACATTGATGTTTTTAATTGCAACACAACAACCATAAGGCGGATCTTAACAGACGAGTTAGTTCGGTGAGTAAGCCGCGAGCGATAACATACTGAAATATGTTGATGATGTGTGGACATCATTATGTGTAATGTTTCCTTACAGATGTCGCGAGACGCACAAAGTGGCAGTAATCTATGTGGGCAAAGGACAAGAGACGCGCAACGAAATCCTGTCCAACCGCTGCGGCAGCCCCGCCTATGAAGCCTTCTTGGCTGCCTTAGCATGGGAGGTTTGTGCTCTAATTTCAAATTAATTTCCATCACAGATTTTTTTTAATTGATCAGTGTGGAAGCGACATTTACTTCACTAACGTTCGTGTTCATCACCGCTAGCTGATCGTGTGGTTTTCAGCAAGCGTTGAATGCTAGTTACGCTGCCATGTTTCGTTATGCCATATTCTTATGAAAAACGCTGGCTGTCCAAAATAATACCTGCTTGTTATTTGATTTCTAGTGCTTCATTGTTAGAATGAGAATATAGAACATGCTAGTATCTTGAAATGCAGTGCTATTTATTTATTATAAGCTTATGTCAGTCAGTCAGTCTCGGTTTCCAATCGTCCCGCTTTTGAGAAATCTGTCCGCCACCTCCTGCTGGGTCTGCCAGCTGCTCGCAAAATTATAGGCTAGTGACATGTTGTTTTAGTATCTCGCTGACCGCTTCGGAGTACAAACGTAAACAATGCATTCAATGTGGAGAGTGTTGCTAATTATTGCCCTGAATGACAAAAGAAAAAAATGCGCAGAAGGAGACTACATGTTTACCCTATAGTCAAGCCGAATCGTCGCGTGAGAATTTATTACATTCCCTATACGGCGATTTGAGGACTGACGAAATTGTTTGCGTCTTTGTTTTTGTACAGTGGGTCAGACGCATCCCACAAGCACTTACCTAGACTACATTCATCAATTACTCGACCTGTCTACATCGCGAGTCGCCATGATTGTACTGCACGGACGCGTGCGCTCCGCGTGACACTAAATCGCTCCCTGTAATATAGTTCGGGAACTATTATTTGACCGACTGTTATCTTACTTACGACCTTTTGTTTTGCGTTAACAATCGGCAGTCTAGCACGTTTCTATTGTTAATGATGCAAAACAAAAGGTCGTAAGTAAGACAAGAGTTGGTCAAATAATGTACGAGGCGCTCGAGGGTTCCTCTGCGTGGTTCGCGCGGATGATCGTTCGCGCCATTATAAAACGCTCCAAAGCATCAGTACATATTGCTGCGTGCGGACCTATCCGCGCGGGCGGTCCGCGTGACAAAACCAGCCATAAACATCGATTCCTGGCTTATAAACAAACCCCGGATGACGGGAGCAAAAATGCTTCTGCTCCTAGTGCTTAATTAAATATCGACTATTCTATCGACATCGATACGAACAATTATTGAATCAGGAATTAATAGGTAGGTCAAACGTATTACCTATTTTACATGTTAGGTTGTTACACAATATTACATCAGGTAAGCTTACAACAATTTCAGTCAACTAATTACATTGGTACTATACCTACTTTTATTATTATCAACATTACCATACTCACGGGAATGGATAGGTACTTTTCACGTAATGACATAACTTACAGACCTCTTTCATATCAATGTCAAATTGCAAACTTTCCGTACAAAGACACATCACAAGCAAAAAGCACAGCGGAGTTTCAACAAAAACACAAAATATATTCCCCTATACTTTAATTTGATTTACAACAATAATTATTAGGTACTTCTGCATATCCTTACGGTGGTCAAGTACATCGTGCTTTTTATCGACGATTTATATAATATAAAATGTGTGTCCTCGCACTATTAAGCTGTCAACGCATAATTTCTCCCGTCATCCGGGGTTTGCTTATAAATCTGGTATTGGCAGGTGGAGCTGGAGAGCCACGTGGGCTTCTCGGGCGGCCTGCGCGGCGGCGGCGGCGCCACGGCGCCCTACGTGGCCACGCTCACCTTCGAGGCGCTCTTCCACGTCGCCACGCGCATGCCCGCCGACACGCCCGACGCTATCCTCAACAAGGTACCTCACTTACCCCCTTATTCATAGGCCGGGGTTACATAGTCTATAACTCCTTTATTCATAAACGTTTGCTAACTTAACAAGCCGCTAATAATTGTTTGTCCCTTTTGCTCTTATGGACACATTGTTAAAACCGAAAGGGACAAACAATTATTAGCAGCTTGTTAAGTTAACAAACGTTTATGAATAAGGGGGTACGTTTTTATAATCTGAGAGATCTAAGAATGAACTTTTGCCAGTTATAGATTAATCCTTATTAATATGAGAGTAAGACTCACCATTTTTCCGATAGACTTAACGTCATATATATATAAGGCTCATATGTAAACTGTCCAATGTTCATTCTTAGAACTCGGTAACTATACCTAAGTTGTAGAGACGGAGCTTTTCTAAGGAATGAGAGATGAATATCACTATCTCGTTCCTTTGTATAGCTCCGTTTCCAAAACTTACAGATGTAATCCCAGCTTTAAATGTCTCCTAACTTAGCACGCCATCAGGTATTGTTTGTCCCTTTCGGTCTTATCAATATGTCTATAAACGTTTCCCAATTGCACTTTTCAGATGGAATGCTTCAAATTAGAACCATTTCTGCAAAATTATTCATTTATTTTTGGAAACGTTTTTCAATTTCCGCATGTCGAATCGAAATAAAATAAAATTTCTAGTTGCACTATTATCCAATAAGAGTTTCTTATAAATAACCAATTGTTGACATAATATTGTTATTCAGACACGGCATCTGGGCAATGATGAGGTTCACGTGGTGTGGAGCGAGCATTGGCGCGCGTACAAGCGGGACACGCTACCCACACAGTTCTGCGATGTGTTGATCGTGTTGTATCCGCTGTCGGCTGGGTTGCTGAGGGTCACCGTGTCGAGGAAACCTTCCGTGAGTACACAGAGGGTTTAGTTTGAAAGATGAGTGTTATAATTAGGCATGACAGTCAAGCTGAATGAAACTTTAATACTACATGTAGGAGGTTCTCTGTTTTTTTACGTATACCAGAAGTGTGCTTATCCATTTTGGTGTTGTTTTTAGGTTAAGATGTATTCTAATTCAATATTACCTTTTACACCAAATAAATGAATTCTATTCTATTCTTTTGAATCAATAAACATCAATTGTATTGGGCATTTAGAGTTGTCATTGGCGATCTGATAATGCGTGTAGTTCTTTGTTAAAATTTCGGACGCTAACAACTGATACATTGGCACTGAAGACCGATAAAAAACTTTGGTCTACAATACAATATAGACCTATCCGCAAGTGTGTAAAATTTAATTTCAGTTTCGACATTTGGTTGACAAGGCCTCTGAGTAACAGCTTCGGTATTTTTAATGGCGTTAAAAAAGTTAAAATAATGGCTGTCAAGCGAAGTATCCGTACTGATCGCTAGTATATGTGAGCCCTCAATGTCCGTCTTTCTTGATACAGGTGGCAGTATTCGGCCCCCTCTGGGAAGAGGGCGTGGTCAGCGTGGAGTGCATCGCGGCGCTCGTGCGCGGCGCCGCCACCGCCGGCGGCCGCGCCGTCCGCGCCACCATGCCGCTCTACCAGCACGCCTACTCCGAGCGGGCCCGCAGTCTGCTGCAGCTGGTGCAGCATCACACGCAGCCCGCCAGCTTCGAGACCTTCGTGCAGCGCGTGCGCGAGCCCGTGCCCGCGCCCGTGCAGCCCCAGGGTACGGTATACATGCCCCTCCACCGGCAGCCTACTGCAGCTAGTGCGGCACCACACGCAGCCCGCCAGCTTCGAGACCTTCGTGCAGCGCGTGCGCGAGCCCGTGCCCGCGCCCGTGCAGCCCCAGGGTACGGTATACATGCCCCTCCACCGGCAGCCTACTGCAGCTAGTGCGGCACCACACGCAGCCCGCCAGCTTCGAGACCTTCGTGCAGCGCGTGCGCGAGCCCGTGCCCGCGCCCGTGCAGCCCCAGGGTACGGTATACATGCCCCTCCACCGGCAGCCTACTGCAGCTAGTGCGGCACCACACGCAGCCCGCCAGCTTCGAGACCTTCGTGCAGCGCGTGCGCGAGCCCGTGCCCGCGCCCGTGCAGCCCCAGGGTACGGTATACATGCCCCTCCACCGGCAGCCTACTGCAGCTAGTGCGGCACCACACGCAGCCCGCCAGCTTCGAGACCTTCGTGCAGCGCGTGCGCGAGCCCGTGCCCGCGCCCGTGCAGCCCCAGGGTACGGTATACATGCCCCTCCACCGGCAGCCTACTGCAGCCTGCGGCAGCTCGTGCACTTAGTTTGCGTATAAGAAAGTGCTTGTAAATAGCGCGAGGTTTATAACCTATAAGTATACAATTACAAGTGTGTAAGTCTAATATGGGCAATCAGTTAAACCAGGCATAGGATTCATTAATGTAATCATGGATGACAAGGTTTTTTTTAAGTTACTCTTAATTATGACCCTACAACATTTTTTTAAGATTATCGGAGCAGCAATGTAGCTACGAACATTTGTTATTGTTGATATGACAGTTATGTCATCTGCTTTTGAAAATAGCTGTCAACGAGTGTTTATCTCGCGTATGTTGCTCTACATTGCGCGCCGAATTATTTTGAAAATTTTGTTGCTCTTGTTTTAAGCAAAAGTTATTTGAATGTACTTATTATATCGTAAACTAACACCCGTTAAGAGCTTTGCCCGTATTAGACTTACACCCTGTATATCATACCCAAGGGATACCTCCATGTTAATAATTTGCTTTTAATTCGTTTACATCACAATCAATTAACACTTAGTACACAAAAACGTAACTTTTAAAATGTAATCACTGTAGTGAATTCTCACAAACACTAGACAGGTTACTTCCTTTCATCAACTCCAACACGTACAAAGCTAACGACAGCTTCACCAACAGAACAAAACACGGGGCGCCTCGCGGCGGCGCTCCTGGACCACGGCTCGGGCTGGGGCTCTGGCGACGGGCACGCCGTGTCGCCGCGCGCCGGCAAGCGCCTCGGGCCCTTCAAGCGCGCCGTGCCCCACGTCGACCCCGCACCGCCGGCCCCGCAGCCCAGGAAACACCGGTGAGCTCCCGTCGCGGCTTCCGGGACGAGTGATCTGGAGTAGCCTTCCACCGTAGCCTTCTAACAATGGGTGCACCCAATGACATTAAATAATAAATTCACGCACAGAGCAAAACAAAAAAAAACCAAGAAAAGTGGCACTAAAACTCATTTCTATCATGTTTCAGTTGAAGCTAATAACGCTCACTTACAATAAACTATAATAAAAAAAACGCAAAGAATAAAAAACTTTGTGAAGTGAGCAATAAGTGTCAAATTTGCGAACAACACCGCAAAATAGTAGAAACTTTTTATGTTTAAGGAATAATGATACTATACCGTAAGGTGACCAAATGTCAACTGTCAGAACTGAACAGCGGAGCAAAAAGACCGCAATATTTACTTCTGCAGCCCATTTTTTGGGGCCATTTTTTTGAGCTGTTTGGGGATCCAGTTATACATTCTAAATCAATGGGTGCACCTAATAAGATACGTAGCTTTACGAATCTCCGACGTGATCGATAACGAGCTAATACTGATGAGTCCGTAAACGCTTTTACGACTGGTATTTTGTTGGTTAGGGGTCATTCAATTATTACGTAAGCAGATTTTTTACAATTATTTACCCCCTCCTCCCCCTTGTCAGCAAAAGTAAGCAAAGCTCTTACCCCCCCCCCCCCCCCTCACGTGCTTACGTAAACATTTTTCTTCTGGTTTTTTATTAATTCATAAAAGCAGCAGTTATCATTTTAGAAATAAGAAAATAGGCTTAAGAAAGAACTTAAACGCAATTACATTTATTTAGTCAGACTTTAGTCGTCATATTATTATAAACAAAACATACTTTTTTTATTACGTATTTTAATTCCAATTAACAGTCTTCAGTCCACGACGCCTGAACCCAGGATTCTATTTAATTAAATGTGACGTAATTATAACTTATAAATTATAACTAGGCCACGCATCGTTAACTAATTTCTGTGCTTTTTGCACTTTTGTAGTTGTATGAGACTTCTTTTAAAATCGAACTTTGGTGAACAATCAACGATAAAACAAATACTCACACTTAACTCGCTCACATACTTAACTCGCTACTCATATCGTCAATAGTGTCGTCACGAAACTAAAGATTGACTGAAGAAATGTAGACTAGAAAATAGCGTACGGTGATTCTCTTGATTAAGCGGTTATTCCCCTTCCTAAACTTATTGATTATTTGTTGGAATCCCCGAAAATGTTACAAATCCTGACGAACATTTTGAACGACGACCTTTTTTACTTTTCGGGGATTCCCACAAAATAATGTATAAGTTTATGAGAATAAACGCCCGATAAGGGGAATCACCGTGCGCTATTTTTTTGTCTAAATTTCTGTTTGTTTTCTTTGTTTGTAGGCAACTTGTGGGTTGCCACATATGTATAAAATTTAATAACTACTGCTGACATAATCACCATCTTGACCCGCCCCTCCCCTTTGTCAGCAAAAGTAAGTAAAGCAGAGACCCCCCCACCCCCCAACAGTGCTTACGTAATAATTGAATGACCCCTTAACTGTTACAAATATCGTTTTGAACACGTGGAAACGCTTAGTAAAAATTGCACCCGGTTAATTAGAGCTGTCTAAAATGGTTAAATCGTGGTTAATTTATGACGTCAATAATTAAATGGATTTGGTGGTTACAACCGTGTGCACCAGCTTGGAAACGCAAAAAGTAGATTTTCATTGACAACCTAAACTAATTCGGCTTTTTTTAACTTGATCGGAAAACAGTGGCTAATAACAATACTTGTACATAATTGCGGATACATGTAAAATAATTACCTACAATTGTAAGTCGATAAAGAGGGCCATCGATGACGTCAGGCGACTATGTAAGAATGTGGATGTTATGCTTCTACAAGAAACCTGGCTGCTGCCGTATGATCTACCAATTCTTGGCACGATAGATAGTCAGTTTGGATGGACGGGTAAATCAGCGGTCGACATATCGTCAGGACTTCTGAAGGGTAGGCCGTATGGTGGAGTGGCAATACTGTGGCGAAAAAGCTCATTTGATGCGGTATCGATTATCGAGTGTGATAGTGACAGAATCGCGGCAGTAAAATTAACAACTTGCGGCAAATCAATCTTGATATTTTCAATTTACATGCCAACTGACTGCAGAGACAACATACCAGAGTTTACCCAGTGTCTTAGTGCGTTATCTGCCTGCATTCTAGAAAACAGTGATGTGCAAGCCGTATTTATGCTAGGCGACTTTAATGCGCACCCTCATGAACCGTTTTACGACGAACTTATAAACTTTTGTATGGAACAAAGTTGGGTGTGCGCTGACATCGAGAAGCTTGGTCTGGCGTCTGACTCATATACGTACCTCAGTGACATACACGGCTGTAGACGGTGGCTTGACCATTGTGTTGTGACTGAGTGTGGCTGGGATACGGTTAGTGGTGTTCATATAATGAATGATGTATTCACTTCGGATCATTTTCCTTTGTATGTAGAGTGTAACATGAATTTGGTGAAACGTGTCCTTAACACTCCGAATACTGTAATTAATAAAATTCTATGGGGAAATCGAAAAATTGAACAAATAGATAAATATGCGTATATTTGTAACAATAGGCTCCAAAACTTAGATTTCCCCGGTGTGTTGAGTAGTTGTTGTGATAGTACATGTGACAATCCGACACATTATTCATTGATTGATAGCTTCTACTCGGACATCATAGACACTTTATCTGACGCGTCAATTGAGACGTATACGTGTAAAAAACAAAGAAGGGGAGGGTATATAGCGGGGTGGAACAAATTTGTATCGGAGGCTCACAGGGAGGCTCGCCTTCGTTTTCAGATGTGGAACCTCGCAGGGAAACCGCGTCAAGGTACAGTGTATGACCTTATGACAAAAAGTAGGAAAGAATTCAAGTCAAAAATTAAGTGGTGCCAAGATAGACAAGACCAGCTAAGAATGGACAGTCTTGCTTCGGCACATAATGACTTGAATTTTAAAGATTTTTGGAAAGGTACGCGGAATCTGAACGCGCGGCCGGGTCTTCCTGATAGTGTTGGGGGTGAGTCTGGGCATCGGAATATAGCTGAGCTCTTTAGACAACATTTTACTGTAAAGTCGTTGCTGGGAACGTGCATTAGCGCGCAACCTAAACTCGATGCTGAGGGAGTCGTGACTGGGAGAAGTGTTATCTTTACTGCCAAAGAGGTTGAGGCAGTCATAAAGAAAATGCAGAGGGGCAAATCACCTGGTCACGACAGTCTCAGTATCGAGCATTTCAAGCATGCTGGTGCTCATCTATCGCGTGTGCTCGCCATATTTTTTAACCTTTGTCTTGCTCACTCTTATCTACCCGGGCCGCTGATGAAGACTCTTGTGGTTCCAGTCGTTAAAAACAGAACGGGCGATCTCTCAGACAAGTCCAACTATCGGCCGATCTCTCTGGCGACGACTGCTGCGAAGATACTCGACAGTATGCTGGATGCACTTCTAGACAAGCACCTTAATATTCACGACGCTCAGTTCGGCTTCAGAGCTGGGCTCTCAACGGAAAGTGCCATACTCTGTTTAAAGCATACTGTCGGGTATTACACTGCAAGAAAAACTCCCATTTATGCCTGTTTCCTTGACTTATCTAAGGCCTTCGATCGTGTTGATTACGGCATCCTATGGCGAAAGTTAGAGGAGACAGGCATGCCAAATGAGTGTGTTCGAATATTTCGCTACTGGTACGCGGGGCAGTTAAATCAGGTGAGGTGGGCCGATGCGTTGTCTAGTGAGTACAGGCTTGAATGCGGTGTTAGACAGGGAGGGCTGACATCTCCCAAACTCTTTAACCTGTATGTGAACGAGCTGGTAGTCGGCCTTAGCAGCATGCATGCTGGCTGTTATATCGACGGAACTGCAGTCAATAACATCAGCTATGCCGACGACATGGTGCTGCTGGCGCCGGCTGCCAGTGCGCTTGCTAAGCTGCTGGGGGTTTGTGAGGTGTTTGCCAAGTCCCATGGTCTAGAATATAACCCGAAAAAGAGCGAGGTTATGGTATTTAACGCTGGAAAGATTAAGCCTCGCTATGTGCCTCCCGTCTTTCTTAATGGCATGCCACTGTTAGTAGTTAATAAGTTCAAATATCTTGGTCATATAATCACAAATGATTTAAAAGATGACCAAGATATAGAAAGGGAACGCAGGGCATTGGCAGTTCGTGGTAATATGTTGGCCCGCAGGTTTGCGCGATGCTCTGACGAAGTGAAAGTGACGCTATTTAAAGCATATTGCCAATCCTTTTACTCTAGCAGCCTGTGGGTCACATATACAAAGCGAGCATACAATGCCATAAGAGTCCAGTATAACAATGTGTTCAGAATGCTGATGGGCTTGCCCAGTAGGTGCAGTGCATCTGGCATGTTTTGTGAGGCGCGCATAGACGGATTTCCTGCAATCATGAGAAAGAAGATAGTGTCACTACTGGGCAGAACTAGAAGTAGCCCCAACAGCATTCTGAACACAATTGTTGACAAATTTGATTGCCCAATTCTTTTGTATTGGATTGGGCAAGTCAAAGGGGTGGCTCTGTGTTCCCCAAA
>JALPQI010027394.1:0-18502 GCA_025490895.1 Thaumatotibia leucotreta
AAAATGACACAACCTTAAAACTCAAAAAGTCGACTATTAAGTAATAAAGCCGACTAAAGCCAGTACGTCATCGGCAATTTAAAAGTATCGACTTATATTAGATTAAAGAAGACATTTTTGTTGTTTGTTATTGTTATTTAAAGGTTTTTATTTTATTTTGTTTATTAGCGGTAGAATGTTTTTTATACTTAATTACATACCTACATACAAATTATTGTGCACTTGACTTTGACTTCGAAAAAAAAAATTACATAATGGCGACTCCGCGGATGCTGGAACCATAGCGAGCATCCAAAAGTCCCAAGCCTAATAATAACAAAACTAAGTTAGCCAATGGCCGAGTCCGCGAATTCCACGGATGCTGATGTTGCTGTGGTTACATTACAACAAAGCTTGATTCGTTATCAACGACTTTTGCCGAACTATGTTCAACAACGATGCGGACGTTGCTATGGTTACATTATAACAAAACTCGGGTGGCCAATGACCGATCCCGCGAGTTACACGGATGCTGACGTCGCTATGGCTACTTCATAACAAAGCTTGATTAACTAATGACCGATCACGGTTTTACCGGAAACTGATGTTTTTATGGTTACCTTATAACTGTCCTGTCTTAGGTAAAGCAAAAGGACTGCTATAAATATGCCATGTGCGGCTTAGCAAATCTTGTGTTAGACAGCAACTGGCAGATACCCACCACTTTTCGATTGTAATGATTAAAAAGTTTTCTACCATTTCTTCTAGTCTAAAAGATTGTTTTAGGTATCCGACAAGACGTTAGACAAGGACACCCTAGCAGCAGTAAACTTCTCGCCAGGACCGTTCCTAGCTTATAAAGAAATATCTACTCTAGGACCTAGTGTTGAAATAAGTCTCGTTTTTGCTAAATTATGTTTTTTGGTGCACAATCTAGTAGGTATAACATATTTGTTGGAATTCAAATAAAAATCAAAACCTCTACAGTGGGTCTATATCGGGTGGCATAATGTTTTTATTTCGAAAAATTTGTCGCATAACAACTTTACGCCGAAAAATGTATGGCATGAACATTGTTGCGCATATTTTTGTTGTGACGAAATTGTTAATCCTAACTTGGTTGTTCCTAAATATTGTTTGTCCTAATGATCTTTGTGTCTAATGTATATGTATCGAAAAATTATTGTTCATAATGGTGATGTTCCTACTTCCTACTATTTAATGTACTAAAAGTGATTACCTACCTTTAACTAATTTAAAAAAAAAATTGATTCCTTATACTTAATTATTATTGAATAATTAGCCCTGTTGTCCAAAGAATTTAAGTGAGCAATTTTGACCTGGGAACCGGTCGACGAAGCCCCGCTGCGCGGGGCTTCTATTTCCACTCTAAGGGATAAAAGGTACCTAACGAACCTATCCAGGTTAAGGTAGGGGGAGGTTCAGATTATTTCTTTTTTAATGCGGGGGGCTTCGCCCCCCGAGCCTCCCTGGTGGGGGCTTCGCCCCCCGCCCCCCCTTTTTTTGGTTTTGTAAGTATGAGGATGTGTAAACAATTGATTAAAAATACTTAAGTATTTAAAGACTACGCCATTCACTCCGCCCTAGCTTCGAAATCTAACCAATCCACGTCGGTTTTACCCTAGTTTATTACTTGAATATTTTTTTAACCATTCACCCTGTTGTTCAAATGTTTTGCATGTTGTTATTAAAATGCCTTTTTGAATGAAATTTCGGACATGATAAAAGTAGGCGCAGTGAAATTTGACAGTTCGAGTAGTAGGGAAAACAATATTTATTACAATTAACATTAGGATTATTATGCTTTAGGTCATTTGACGTTCGGGTAATGAATATTAGAATAAATATGGTGTAGGTATTTTAAACGTGTATGCGCAAAATTAAGTAGGATAAACAAGTAGTATGCCTTTTAACATTATGCCAAACATTCTCGGCCAAAAAATTTTAGGACAATCGACGTTATGCGACACGACAGGCACCCCTCTAGGGTACAAAACAGTCGTTGGTGGGTCTAGCACATCTTGTGTTTGATAGTCACTCACGGCCTTCTCGCGGCTTTTTTAATCAATACAATCAAAACGAGACGAGTAGCCGCGACAATTTCGCGAGCGGCAATCAAACCCAAGATGTGCTAGGTTCGATGTCTTTTTCGAGGTGTCATTGTAAACTTCCGATGATAAAGTAAAAACCTCTTTGTTGCTAGGGCATCTTTTTGGAGAATTTTAAAACAAACTTGTCAAAATAAACGTGTTCTCACGCGATTAGTTCTTTATGCCTGGGCTTAAGAACTAGTTTCGTTTGAGTAGATTATGAAACTTCGCCTCGGTACCAAGAAACCACCTTGTACCAAGACATCTAAGGATCGTTAACGACAATTTAACGATGGTTAAATACATTGATTATGTATTGCAACTTTGAAGTGCTATATCTCAGAGTTGGTTAACTTTGAAGCATTATGATAAGGTCTAGGTAATTGCGTATAGTCCAAAGATTCATCGCTTAAATTTAAAGCTCCTATTATTGGCCACACCCTGTATATATAACTATACCTCTCTCTTTCACGCACAGCGCACGGCATCGCCGCACACCTATCGTAGGCACATGCGCGGGAAGGCGGGATTTAAAAAATATTCGTTTTAAGATTATAGCTGTTAATGTCGATTGCTCGTAAAGCACTTAATATATTTCAAATATTTTATTTTTATTTTGCGTGTTAATAAACATATTATCTAAGAAATAGATTATCGTGGCTGTACGTTTTCATTGAAACGTCTTATAAGCAAAATAAAATAATAACAGTGAAAAAAAAATAGATGCAACTGTGTCACCGCGGAGAAAAGTTACTAAGACGTTTATGTCTTTATTTTGGTTCAATGACCAAATTTTCGAATTGCGCAAGATTTTGTAAGTTATATTTTTTATCAAATAAGGAAAAAAAAATTAAGGTATAGTTTTTTTGTATAAGCTTTACGAAAAAACTGGGGATTTTTTTTCCCTTAATTATAAATCATCTGAAACAATAGAATGAATGCATAATCTCGAGGGTAGAAATTATTGAACGTGCTGTTCCAATTATTGACCTTCAAGTCCTCGACTGGATGAGAAGCTCTCGCGCGGCACTGGGGATTATTGCATGGTGTGAATCTGTATACCCTAAATATTCATTAGAAAAAGCTTCCGAAACTGTAGGATTTAATGTGACCAAAAACTTTTCTTCCCCCGACTAGTAGTTTTGGAGTTATTTGGGTTTATAGTTCGCGTCGCGGTAGGTGTAGAAAAAATGTTTTTTACGGTTAAATTACTAGACCGATTTTGATGAGATTTGGTGAGAAGATAGAGGAAGAAATTGCGCGTGTATGGAAGAAAGAATGAAGGAAATCGGGCTAGTAGTTTTGGAGTTATTCGAGTTTATAGTTCGCGTCGCGTTTGGTGTAGAAAAATTGTTTTTTTACGGATAAATTACTGGACCGATTTTGATGAGATTTGATGAGCAAATAGAGGAAGAAATTACGCGTTTATGGAAGAATGAAGGAAATCGGTCTAGTAGTTTTGGAGTTATTTGCGTTTATAGTTCACATTGCCGCTAGTTGTGAAAATTGTTTTTTATGGCTAAGTTACTGGTTTAATTTATATTAGAGTAGATACAGGAAAATATTGCACATTTATTTAAAAAAGATTGAAGGAAATCGGTTGAGAAGTTTTGGAGATATGTCAGTTTTAAGTTCAAGTCTTTGGTCTCGCGCGACAATACACCACCAGCAATGGACAAGTGAGGCCGCTGCCGGCTTTAGAGGTTAGTTACTGGAATATTACTGAACCGATTTTGATGAGATTTGGTAAAAAGATAGAGGAAGAAATTGCGCGTATAGGGAAAAAAGAATGAAGGAAATCGGTGTAGTAGTTTTGGAGTTATTTGAGTTTATAGTTCGCGTCGCGGTTGGTGTAGAAAAATTGTTTTTTTATGGCTAAATTACTGGACCGATTTTGATGAAATTTGGGGAGAAGATAGAGGAAGAAATTGCGCGTGTATGAAAGAAAGAATGAAGTAAATCGGTGTAGTTGTTTTGGAGTTATTTGAGTGTATAGTTCGCGTCGCGGTTGGTGTAGAAAAATTGTTTTTTTTTACGGCTAAATTACTGGACCGATTTTGATGAGATTTGGGGAGAATATAGAGGAAGAAATGGTGCGTGTATGGAAGAAAGAATGAAGGAAATTGGTGTAGTAGTTTTTGAGTTATTTGAGTTTATAGTTCACATAGCCGCTAGTTGTGAAAATTGTTTTTTATGGCTAAGTTACTGGTTTAATTTATATTAGATTTCGTGAGTAGATACAGGAAAATATTGCACATTTATTTAAAAAAGGATGATGGAAATCGGTTGAGAAGTTTTGGAGATATGTCAGTTTTAAGTTCAAGACTTTGGTCTCGCGCGACAATACACCACCAGCAACGGACAAGTGAGGCCGCCGCGCGCCGCTGCTGGCTTTAGAGGTTAGTTACTGGAATATTACTGGACCGATTTTGATGAGATTTGGGGAGAAGATAGAGGAAGAAATTGCGCGTGTAGGGAAAAAAGAATGAAGGAAATCGGTGTAGTAGTTTTGGAGTTATTCGAGTTTATAGTTCGCGTCGCGGTTGGTGTAGAAAAATTGTTTTTTTACGGCTAAATTACTGGACCGATTTTGATGAGATTTGGTGAGAAGATAGAGGAAGAAATTGCGCGTGTATGGAAGAAAGAATGAAGGAAATCGGTGTAGTAGTTTTGGAGTTATTTGTGTTTATAGTTCACGTTGCCGCTAGTTGTGAAAATTGTTTTTTTATGGCTAAATTACTGGACCGATTTTGATGAAATTTGGGGAGAAGATAGAGGAAGAAATAACGCGTGTATGGAAGAAAGAATGAAGGAAATCGGTGTAGTAGTTTTGGAGTTATTTGGGTTCATAGTTCACGTTGCCGCTTGTTGTGAAAATTATTTTTTTATGGCTAAGTTACTGGTTTAATTTATATTAGATTTCGTGAGTAGATACAGGAATGTATTGCACGTTTATTTAAAAAAGATTGAAGGAAATCGGTTGAGAAGTTTTGGAGATATGTCAGTTTTAAGTTCAAGACTTTGGTCTCGCGCGACAATACACCACCAGCAACGGACAAGTGAGGCCACCGCGCGCCGCTGCTGGCTTTAGAGGTTAGTTACTGGAATATTACTGAACCGATTCTGATGAGATTTGGTGAGAAGATAGAGGAAGAAATTGCGCGTGTATGGAAGAAAGAATGAAGGAAATCGGTGTTGTAGTTTTGGAGTTATTCGAGTTTATAGTTCGCGTCGCGGTTGGTGTAGAAAAATTGTTTTTTACGGCTAAATTACTGGACGGATTTTGATGAGATTTGGTGAGAAGATAGAGAAAGAAATTGCGCGTGTATGGAAGAAAGAATGAAGGAAATCGGTGTAGTAGTTTTCGAGTTATTTGAGTTTATAGTTCACATTGCCGCTAGTTGTGAAAATTGTTTTTTTATAGCTAAGTTACTGGTTTAATTTATATAAGATTTCGTGAGTAGATACAGGAAAATATTGCACATTTATTTAAAAAAGATTGAAGGATTTCGGTTGAGAAGTTTTGGAGATATGTCAGTTTTAAGTTCAAGACTTTGGTCTCGCGCGACAATACACCACCAGCAACGGACAAGTGAGGCCACCGCGCGCCGCTGCCGGCTTTAGAGGTTAGTTACTGGGATATTACTGGGCCGATTTTGATGAGATTTGCTGAGAAGATAGAGGAAGAAATTGCGCGTGTAGGGAAAAAAGAATGAAGGAAATCGGTTTAGTTGTTTTGGAGTTATTTGAGTTTATAGTTTACGTGATAGCTAGTTTTGAAAAATTGTTTTTTATGGCTAAGTTACTGGTTTAATTTATATTAGATTTCGTGAGTAGATACAGGAAAATATTGCACATTTATTTAAAAAAGATTAAAGGAAATCGGTTGAGAAGTTTTGGAGATATGTCAGTTTTAAGTTCAAGACTTTGGTCTCGCGCGACAATACACCACCAGCAATGGACAATTGGACAAGTGAGGCCGCTGCCGGCTTTAGAGGTTAGTTACTGGGATATTACTGAACTGATTTTGATGAGATTTGGTGAGAAGATAGAGGAAGAAATTGCGCGTGTAGGGAAGAAAGAATGAAGGAAATCGGTCTAGTAGTTTTGGAGTTATTTGAGTGTATAGTTCACATTGCCGCTAGTTGTGAAAATTGTTTTTTATGGCTAAGTTACTGGTTTAATTTATATTAGGTTTAGTGAGTAGTTACAGAAAAATATTGCACATTTATTTAAAAATGTTAAAAGGAAATCGCTTGAGAAGTTTTGGAGATATGTCAGTTTTAAGTTCAAGACTTTGGTCTCGCGCGACAATACACCACCAGCAACGGACAAGTGAGGCCGCAGCGCGCCGCTGCCGGCTTTAGAGGTTAGTTACTGAAATATTACTGAACCGATTTTGATGAAATTTGGGGAGAAGATAGAGGAAGAAATTGCGCGTATAGGGAAAAAAGAATGAAGGAAATCGGTTTAGTTGTTTTGGAGTTATTCGAGTTTATAGTTTGCGTCGCGGTTGGTGTAGACAAATTGTTTTTTTTTACGGCTAAATTACTGGACCGATTTTGATGAGATTTGGTGAGAAGATAGAGGAAGAAATAGCGCGTGTAGGGAAAAAAGAATGAAGGAAATCGGAGTAATAGTTTTGGAGTTATTCGAGTTTATAGTTCGCGTCGCGGTTGGTGAAGAAAAATTGTTTTTTACGGCTAAATTACTGGACCGATTTTGATGAGATTTGGTAAAAAGATAGAGGAAGAAATTGCGCGTGTATGGAAGAAAGAATGAAGGAAATCGGTGTAGTAGTTTTTGAGTTATTTGAGTTTATAGTTCACGTTGCCGCTTGTTGTGAAAATTGTTTTTTTATGGCTAAGTTACTGGTTTAATTGATATTAGATTTCGTGAGTAGATACAGGAAAATATTGCACATTTATTTAAAAAAGATTGATGGAAATCGGTTGAGAAGTTTTAGAGATATGTCAGTTTTAAGTTCAAGACTTTGGTCTCGCGCGACAATACACAACCAGCAACGGACAAGTGAGGCCGCCGTAGTTACTGGAATATTACTGAACCGATTTTGATGAGATTTGATGAGCAGATACAGGAAGAAATTGCGCGTGTATGGAAGAAAGAATGAAGGAAGTCGGTGTAGTAGTTTTGGAGTTATTCGAGTTTATAGTTCACGTTGCCGCTAGTTTAGAAAAATTGTTTTTTTACGGCTAAATTAATGGACCGATTTTGATGAGATTTGGTGACAAGATAAAGGCAGAATTTACGCGTTTATGGAAAAAAGAATGAAGGAAATCGGTCTAATAGTTTTGGAGTTATTTGAGTTTATAGTTCACATTGCCGCTAGTTGTAAAAATTGTTTTTTTATGGCTAAGTTACTGGTTTAATTTATATAAGATTTCTTGAGTATATACAGGAAAATATTAAAAATTTATTTAAAAAGGAAATCGGTTGAGAAGTTTTGGAGATATGTCAGTTTTAAGTTCAAGACTTAAGTCTCGCGCGTCTATACACCACCACCAACGTCGCTGCCGGCTTCAGAGGTTAGTTACTGAAGTATTACTGGACCGATTCTGATGAAATTTCGTGAGACTCTATCTTCTCACGAAATTTCATCAGAATCGAAGAATTACGCGTGTATCGAAGAAAGAATGAAGGAAATCGGGTTAGTAGTTTTGGAGTTATTTGCGTGTATAGGTCACGTGACGGCTGGTTGCGAAAATTGTTTTTTATGGCTAAGTTACTGGATCGATTTTAAAGAGATTTTGTAATTAAATAGAGGAAAATATTATACATGTATGGAACAAAGATTGAAGGAAATCTGTTGAAAAGTTTCGGACATGTTTTTCCGCATACCTATAAGTTGGGACCCTTTAAACGAAGCGTGAAGAAGCATCTAGCGGGCCAGCAAGGCGGTGGCAACTAACAGGTTACTAATTGTCTCCTGTTCGTTGCCGCCGCGATTTGGGCTCTACTTTTCACTTACGATCAGGTGGAGTGGAGCCACTTTGTTGTGCCAATATAAAAAAAAAAATAATAATAATAATGTCAGTTTGAAGTTCGTGCTTGGATTTAAAAAGTAACAGTCTTAACAGTCTAAGTTACTAAGTCGATTTTGATGACGAGAGTAGATAGAGGAAAATGTTCCGCTTGTATGGAAAAATATTGAAAGAAAGTTTTAATACGGGTCAATAAATTTAATAGATTCCTATTCTAAAATTATTGTTCTTAGCAAAGAATTTCAAAGTATTTTTTCATAAAAAGAAATGATATATGTAGAACGGTGCCTGTCTATTTCAAAAATGAATAAAACAAAAGCATAAAAAACAAAAAAGCGAATTGCTATGCGCATCCCTGGTGGGGATCGAACCCACGACCTTTGGATTAGAAGTCCAACGCGCTATCCTCTGCGCCACAGGGACTGTGAGAGAGCGCGCGAAATTACCGCTCACTTGCTATCGAGCGTTGCTTTTATTATTGAAACGTCTTATGTGCCAGGGTTTTTAGGTTATTTCTGGCGTTTTAGACCCTTATTCATAAAAGTTTCTTTAACTAGCTGCTAAATATTGTTTGTCCCTTTCACTCTTATAATTATGTCTTTAAGAGCGAAAGCGACAAACAATACTTAGTGGGTTGCTGAATTAACAGACGTTTTTGAATAAGGTTATTGATGTAAGTAACAATGGAAGCCAAAACTACATAAACGTGTGTCAACTAGTTTAATTTGGTTTTATGTTTTGTGTGAAATAATAGTTGATTATAATCGGTTCATGGTTAATTTAATACTTGAATTGTTATCGATGTTATTGTTTAAAGAGGTGTGTATTGTAACAGCACACAATTAAATGTGTTAATTATTTAATTAGTTGAACAAATATGTCTTTCTTATTATGTAATTAATTTACTGTCCACCATTTTCAAAATCCTTTTTAAAGTTATCTTAGTTAATTAATAGAGATTAATAGTAATATGTAATTGAAAAATTACTAGTTGTCTTACTTTCGATATTTTTCAGAGTTTGTGATTTTTAAAGCAAATGAAATTATTTGTTTAAAGATTTTTCAGCCAACATTCCTTGTACGTTTTTAACATGTATGTAGTTTTTTTTCTCTTTATTTGTGTACCAACTACCATTTACGCTCAAACAATACATTGAAGTACATAATAAGTAATAATAACATTCGACACCCTATGCTTAGTATAATTTTATTTTATTTTTATTATTTTAGGGATAACAGTCATACAAAATAAGTTACAGCTTACCCAAGCATTAAAACTAATAAAATTACTAAATGTATCGCCTACTACATTATCTTCGAATTACTATGCCAAAATGTGGTCGGATCTATACCAAAGTGTAATGGCCATTTATGGGCTAACACCGCATGCTTACAAAACAAAACACAGTTATTACTTTAAATTATAATCGTAGTTTATAAAGGATTAAAATCAATGATGCCTACTACGACATAAAACATGGAAGCCGCACGCCATACTAAATTGCCGTTCATCACCAGTCCTGATTTTTCTTTCCGTTCCTCAGGTACAGTCCGCTACGCATCGATAAACGCGCACAAGAACAAAGAAATGGGTCGACATGATGATCTATGGTCGTTATTTTACATGCTAGTCGAATTCGTCAACGGGCAGCTCCCGTGGAGGAAAATCAAGGATAAAGAACAGGTAATGTCAATACTGATTGAATGATAATACTGATGTCAGTACGTCAGTAATAATGTCAGTACATCGTAATACACGATGGCGCTACGACCTGTAGTATCTTCTGTTTGTTTTTTATAGAAATTGCGAACAATTTACGCAAACAGTTCAAAGTAATGTCTATCTGGCACTATTATAATTGTTTTCGTGTCCGTAACTTTAAAAAAAAGAAACATACATGCTTGAATTCGTAAACGGGCAGCTACCGTGGAGGAAAATCAAGGGTAAGGAACAGGTAATGTCAATACTGATGTCAGTACGTCAGTAATACTGTCAGTATAAGTTGCTCATCAGAGAACTATGGGTCTGTTCAGAAAATCATGTGATTTTTTGCGTTTATGCATTTAACTCTATTGTATGGACTACGGGGCTCGTTTTCAGCATTAAAATCATTCGGAATGCTCGCTATCACCGCGTATAAAAAATAGTTTTCCTAACTAATGCGGAAAAGTAAACTTTGCACACGCTTTGCGTGCGTAACTTTCTCTTTTTAAGGCACTTGTTATGAAAAAAGTCGTTCGATACACGTGTAAAAACTTCTTTTTAGCTCGGGTGTTAGTCGCCCTCGTTTCACTAAGGCTCCAACTCGTCAAAAAAAAAAAAAATTTTTGCACTTAATCCCACAATGTCGTAACAGATGTGCTTACCATAGAAAAAATCAACTGCGAAAGACTGGTTGTCACGGGACTCGAACCCGTCTCTGGATTGCCGGTCCAACGTGCTTCCAATTACACTTTTTAATTTTTGCACTTGTATCGAAATGTACTATTCCTAATTGGGCATTTCTCAGAGTGTAAACGGACATCTCATTCATCTGGTCACGTTTTTTGGAAGTGGCTGCATCTTTTGGTACTATTTTCGGTAGTCAGATACAGCACCCGTTTCTCTATAAGATAACCAAAACCAACCTCAAATCATTCAGCCACTTCCAAATAAACGTGACCAGATGAATGAGATGTCCGTTTACGCTCTGAGAAATACCCCTAACTTGTTAATTTATCCACAGGTCGGACTAATGAAAGAGAAATACGACCACCGACTACTTCTAAAGCATCTACCGTCAGAACTCCGTCAATTTCTAGAACATGTGCAACAATTAGAATACGCGGACAGTCCCGACTATTGCATGCTAACTGCATTGCTGGAGCGGTGTTGCAAGCGACGAGGGATTAGGGACACCGACCCGTATGATTGGGAGAAAGATGTAAGTGCATCAGTATTATTGACAGTATTTATCGCGAGTCTGACAGCCCATCAGTACTGTATTCTAGCATCTGCCATCAGTACAGAGCGGTATTAGGGACAATGATTGGGAGAAAGATGTAAGTGCATCAGTATTATTGACAGTATTTATCCTGAGTCTGACAGTCCATCAGTACAGAGCGGTATGGCAAGCGATGAGGCATTAGGGACAATGATTGGGAGAAAGATGTAAGTACGTCAGTATTATTGACAGTATTTATCGTGAGTCTGACAGCCCATCAGTACAGAGCGGTGTTGCAAGCGACGAGGCATTAGACACCCGTATGACTGGGAGAAAGATGTAAGTGCATCAGTATTATTGACAGTATTTATCGCGATAAATACTGTCTAAAGCATCTACTGTCAGAACTCCGTCAATTTCTAGAACTTGTACAACAATTAGAATACGCGGACAGTCCCGACTATTGCATGCTAACTGCATTGCTGGAGCGGTGTTGCAAGCGACGAGGGATTAGGGACACCGACCCGTATGATTGGGAGAAAGATGTAAGTGCATCAGTATTATTGACAGTATTTATCGCGAGTCTGACAGCCCATCAGTACTGTATTCTAGCATCTGCCATCAGTACAGAGCAGCATGGCAAGCGACGAGGCATTAGGGACAATGATTGGGAGAAAGATGTAAGTACCTCAGTATTATTGACAGTATTTATCGCGAGTCTGACAGTCCATCAATACAGAGCGGTGTTGCAAGCGACGAGGCATTAGGGACACACCCGTGTGACTGGGAGAAAGATGTAAGTGCATCAGTATTATTGACAGTATTTATCGCGAGTCTGACAGCCCATCAGTACTGTATTCTAGCATCTGCCATCAGTACAGAGCGGTATGGCAAGCGACGAGGCATTAGGGATACCGACCCGTACGACTGGGAGAAAGATGTAAGTGCATCAGTATTATTGACAGTATTTATCGCGAGTCTGACAGTCCATCAGTACAGAGCGGTGTTGCAAGCGACGAGGCATTAGACACCCGTATGACTGGGAGAAAGATGTAAGTGCATAAGTATTATTGACAGTATTTATCGCGAGTCTGACAGTCCATCAGTACAGAGCGGTGTTGCAAGCGACGAGGCATTAGGGACACACCCGTATGACTGGGAAAAAGATTTAAAAAAACATTAAAAAATAAGGGAGAAACATGTGAGTGGAATCCTCAGGAATCCGTCAGTTCCCCTTACCCTAGATAATTTGCACCTGAAAAGGTACCCAGGACGGAATTACATTTTGTTTTCGAATTTATCGGTCAACTATATTTAATATTACTAGTCATCGTTATCAACGTGCGGTTTTGGTGGCAAAGTATGGTTGACAGAAAAATCAAATACACAGGTATTTTATCAATTATAAAAATTTCAGAAATTATAGTAATTTTAATTATAATAATTAATTACTTATACATATTTTAATAAATTATTCAAATTACACTGATCAAACGGGTAAACGACTAAAATATATTAAACAGATTCGGCTGTCAAACGTTCACGTCAAAAATCCATTATATAACACTCATCTTAATCCACTTGAATAAAATAGATGTCATTTAAGGTACTATTACAATTACCTTAAATAGATCCTGAAAAGGATATAGTTTGTATGTATCGTAAGGAGAGTATAGGTGAAAAACTTAATAAAGTCACCTGTTGTATGTGTGAGTGACGTGTTCGAATAGGCATTTGTTTTGTTTGTGTTACTAATTTCAAATATGTGTTCTCTATTCGAATACGTCACTCACACGTACAACAGGTGACTTTCTTAAGTTTTTCACCTATACTATTTTTACTAAGAGTACGAGTAATAGAACAAAATCGCATTTTCACATTTGTTACCTTTTCTGTCAACCATAGCCATTGCCACGCAAAGTGCACGTTGATAACGATGACTAAATATTACATATTTTAACGACACTTGGTAATCACCATACCTCGATATTTTTCTACTCATTGATAACAGTTATGTATGTTGATGTTCAATTTTGTCAGCCTCTCGTTCCTGCTAGAAAAATATCAAGGTAATAGTAATCACGAACAAAAAAAACTTATTTTTATCTTATCCCTGTCACTTAAATGGCCCATTTGTCATAAACAGTAACAGAGACAAAACGATCGAAAGTTACTATTTTCTAACTTCGATGTAAGTGACTACGTTTTTAATATACGCTTTCTTATGCAATCATTCTGCATCTAACACACATTAATGCAGTTAATTATTTGCTTCAATATTTTGTATATGATAACAATCAGAATAATGTCAGGAAAACGACACATCAATAAAACTATCAATCAATATGCTTTCAGGCTTATATCTTCGATTCCGATTCAGACTATTCAGAATAGCATTGGTGAGACAACATTAGTATCATGTTCGTCCACATCTGAATGTACTCTTGTAAATTACATACATGTTTCTCCGACCTTTAAAAACTCTCGGCCACGTATGCGTTTTGTCATGTTTAGGTGCACCCAATTAGCGTGAAATTAAAACACCCTAATTTTAGTCAGGTTTGTAACGACTATGAAGCATTAAAATTTAATAAATACTCTGTTTTGTTGTTAATATTATAAACTTAGCGATATTATAATACGAAAACGTACATAATGTTTAAATTCCTAAAGATATCGTACTTAATTTTCGTTACAAGGGTCAAAATTATTTTCGTTGTCTTTTTTCATACCGCTTTGTCAAGCTTTTAGTTGCTATCTCGAATCAGTATTTAAAAAAAATCCGGTACTTTTGTATTTCCTTTTCACGCTAGATTTTAATCCATACATCGAAAATTGAAAACATCATCTCATACAATAATTTTTAGGGACACAAAATAAGACAACCAAAAGAATTTTGACCCACAAACCTAAATGCAATTACAGTTTTTAAATCACACGCTGCGATTATTTGGGTTTTCCTAAAAGTGAAAATGCCCAAGATTTTCAGTTGCAGGTGAAATAAGTTTAACATTTTTATACACTGTACTTTGTCATAACGTAACATAGCAATGCGAGATTTATACTATGTCATCGCATGCAAAAGTTAATAATTTGATAATTGATAAGCATGAAAACATCACATCGTTTAAAAAAACGCAATATCTGCTGCTGACTGTACCACTACATATCCGTTTACATTGATACGATTGTGACAGTTAATTGTCAATAAAAAAAAGTTTATAAAATTGGCTAAGTTAAGTTTTCTGAAGGTATAAATGTTATATTTTTCCCTTATACCCGTCGTCTTAAGGTTCAAGAAAATGCGGTTCTTTTATTTTTATTACCTACGAGTATGAATGATTAAATAATCTTTTTTTAAGTGAGGGAGGTGACGTTTGTGCAGTTTTATGGATGAATCTCACCCTAATGCGTTCGTCCGCAATCAGTACAATGAAAATAGAAAAAAAAATCTCTCAACGTCAATGCCACTCGTGTCATTCTATCATTTTTTTTAAATATTTCGTACTTGTCAATGCAGACGAAAGCATTAGGCTTTGTTCAGCCATAAAACTGAACAAATGTGATCTCACTCACAACATATAGGTCAAAAATATAAAAATGCCGTATTTTCTTGAACCTTATGACAACGGCTATCAGGGAAAAATATAATATTCATATCTTCAAAAAACTTTACATAGCCAATTCATTATTAAATTTATTAAGTTAGCAAATCGCAACTTTTCGGTTGCAAAGGGATATGCAATTCAACGCTTTCGGTCATTAATCTATGAGTGATAATAGGTACAGAACATTATTGAATACATTTCGCCATATCACATTTCAAAGTTTTTTGATTTATGTTATTGTTTGAATGTTTTTTTCTGTATACGTTTGTGTTTTTGGAAACCAAATATTTTTTGTATATGTATGATATTTTTAGCTCAGTTGATCCCTGATTACGAAAGTCGACGTCGCGGATTCGAATCTCGTTGAAGGCATTTATTGATTTTTTTTCAATAGATAATTTATGAGTAAACATTATCCTTGACATTCATGATAAGCTAGTATGATTAATGAATGGAAATTTCAATCCCTTACACGACTCACGATGACCTGGTGAAGGTCGCAGGAGTCCGCTGGATGCGGGTGGCGCAGAACCGGTCATTTTGGCAATCTTTGGGGGAGGCCTATGTTCAGCAGTGGACGTCTTTCGGCTGATATGATGATGATGATGATGACACGACCTTAGAATAGGCTGGTGTGTGTGTGCGTGTGTATCCTAGATTGACTTAACGGGTTGGCATAAAGTAGTGAGAATTTTTATATTTCAAAACATATAAATATAGGCAAAAGCTATTGGTTTATTGAATTTGTAATCATAAAATAGAGTATATTAGACATTATATAAAAATTATTAACACAGCATATGAAGTTCCCACCTCTGATTTGTGTAACTGTCTTCTAACCCTGCACGTCATGCTTTGGACAACATTTAAGTATATTTTCGCAAGTGTCTTTTTATAACTAGTTTTAATTATTTTGGTAAATTACATTTGGATCAAACAAAAGTCATCCTTTACAGTGTCAATTCACATAGTAGGCAATTAAAATCTCCTACGAATCGAGTTTTACGGACGTTTTAATATAGGCGTGTTTCGGTAAATCTGTATGCAATTTCGGTTTTCACTCATTTTAGGTGGCCGTGGAAATGCTACTAAATGTTGCCAGCCCGCTACATGTTATTAAGTTTCAGGAAACAACAACTTCTTAGTAATTTCTAAATACCTTTGAATGTATGTAGTGATATGTGAGAACTAATATTTCAAATGAAATTCCGGGAATAATGAACGAGAGTATTTTTGAAAGTTGTCCAAAGTATTGTGCACATTCATGAGAAAGCTAGGTACTTAAAGAAGAAAACCGGGTATTTGTTATTATTAAAGGCTGTGCAGCTTATGTCCAATATCCTCTAGTTTGTGATTATAAAATCGATAATCCAAAGCTTTTTGCTATTATTTTTATTTTATTAAAAATGTAAATTCTCATTACTTTAAGCCAACCCGTTATACACTGTTGTGTGAACAGTAGTTTCGAATCTCATTGCAATCGTTTGATAATATATGTAAGGTAATGTTGTACAGAATGAATAGGCTGGTGCGTGTGTGTATCCTAGATTGACTTATACACTGTTGTGTCAACAGTAGTTTCGAATCCCATTGTAATCTACGAACAAATAAAACATGGAAGCCGCACGCCATATTAAATTGCCTTTCAAAAACGGTCCTGAATTTTAGTTGACAAAGTATCACCCCCTGTTCAATGCATCACGGCAATGAATATCAATATCAACCTATAAAAACTTAAACCGCCATTTAAAAATAGTTGTGATTGGTCTATCAAAGTTTTCATTGGCTATATTCTATAAACATTTGTCAAAGTTGTTGCGCCGAAATATGCGCGGTGTTAAGAAAAGCGCTATCTCCTGCCCATCTTGGCATAATTGAACAATTGCTTTTGGGGGCATGTTTGAGCTGGCGTTAGACGTCCATGTTATATATGGTCGCACATTGTAATCGTTTGATATATGTAAGGTAATGTTGTACAGGCGGGAGTGCCGGCGGGGCGCCCGCGGCCGGCGCCGGCGCCCGAGCTCGCGCCGCCAACGGACAGCGTGCCCGACAACGTGAGTACTTTCATCTATAACTATAACGGTTATCGGGGTCAAACGCAAACCCGTCTTCGGAGTCTTTCCGGTGGACAATCTAAAAGTGAAGCCCTATAAACATACCTGGGATAACTCCGGGCAAGTTATAGGGATTTGATATCGATTAAAAAGATGTCGATATAATTATAATAAAAGATGTGCTTATTGAACATTCTCGATTACAGTACAGAGGTTCGATGTCATATGATATCGGGCCTCTTCAGATAGTAAAAGTATGCAGATGTCATTTTAATCAAAATGGCAATTTAAATATTGATATTTTAATATTAATTGTATATTTTGAAAACTATTTTAAAATAAACGCGTAACTACCCGTTTAAATTTATTTTTAATTTTAATTGAAGAGTAAGTACAGATGTAGTGAGAAATGACTTGCCTTCGGAAACGTTCGTCAACGTCATGCTGTTTCAGTCTATCTCACTGAGACTGACAGTAATAGCTGTCATGCTACTTCAGTCAGACTCGGTGACACTGCATGAAACAGCATGTGTTTACGAACGTTTCCGAAGGCAAGTAATTTCTCACTACACCTGTACACCCTGTTCTCATAAAAATACTAACTTTGTAAAAACAGATAATCAAGAAATACAGGGTCCTAAGTATCTAATACCTCGTATTAATTGGCTCTATTCTCCTATGGCTTTAGACTATATTTTATTAGTCTTTGTTATTTTGATGAGTAAGTGCTAAATACAAGATATGAGAAATATAATGTATAAATACACAAATGTTAATTACTACGAATTATTTATTAGTGACGTATAAATTGGTTTTATGAATAAATTATTATGATTATGATTATAATTTTGAGTGGTATAATTTACATTCATGTAATTTATCTCTAAGCTACGGCACATTATTTATTTATTAAATTTATTTATCGACTACAATAAGACTTATCGATAACAGTTATGTCGATGTTTAATTTTGTCAATCTCTCGTTCCTGCTAGAAAAATATCGAGGTACAGTCGAGGAATTTAATTTCCTACCCATTTCGTACCTTGTCACAGTGACAATCAATATGAAAGCTGCTAAGACTGTCATATTATAGCTACTATGACAAGGTAATGGGTAGGAAATTAAATTCCTCGACCGTATATTCATCACACTTGCTTTCTAAAGCTTGTTCACGAAATAAAGTAGCCATCGTATAATCAGTCTCTACTAGTGTTGGTAAAGACTCGAGTTCTTTCAGTCCTATTTTAGGACTCATTTTTACGGGACTGTCGAGCTTAAAAGACTACAGTATTTTAAGTCGCGAGTTGTGTCCTTCTTTTAGGCTTACTGAGTCCTGCATATAATTGTCTCATGGTCGTTGCCGCCGCAATTTGGGCTCTACTTTTCACTTACGATCAGGTGGAGTGGAACCACTTTGTTGTGCCAACATAAAAAAAATGCTCAAGTCCTAATTTATAAAGACTAATTTTTTTAATATTTATTTAATATAATAAAAGCCTTAGGTGGTTTTTATCACTTTGTTGTATTGATTTTTTATTTAAGCTCTATTATAAAGAAAAATCTTAATTTCAACACACTAATCTCTAGAGTCTTCTTGAAGGACTCGAGTCTCTGTAACATTGTAAAATAACTCGAGTTTTGACTGCATGACAGTAGTCCTTTAAACTGAGTCGAGTCTAAGAAAGAAGGACTTAAACGACTCGAGTCTTTACCAACACTAGTCTCTACTGTTACGCAACAGTCCCATGTAGTTCTAACAGCCATGGGACTGTACTTTGATTCTTCTGTTTTATGTTTAACAATCCAATATAGAAAAGCAT
>JALPQI010027395.1:0-12244 GCA_025490895.1 Thaumatotibia leucotreta
TATCAATCCCTACGACAATAAGCACGGTAAAAATGGAAAAATATGTATAGATACTACCTAGAATACAATGACGGGTCCGTTAGTTAAACTTTTACCTAGTTATTTTCTTGTCCGTTTACATCACCCATTTCAAATAGAAGTCCGATCAAAAATTTCTCACGGATGTGCGTCATCCTGGCTTATCCCTATTCGCAAAGAGCCATCCATTAATTTAATCTTCAGTGTGCATACTCGTGGGTGATTCGGTTTGTTTTAATGCAGCGGTCGGCAACCGGCGGCCCGCGGGCCGCATGCGGCCCGCGAAGGGGTCAGTTGCGGCCCGCGGATCTCCTTGACTATTTTGTATATCGTGTATGTTAAAATCACGAACCTCATCAAAGGCCATACACATGAACAGAAAACCTTATTAAAAAAAGGAGGCGACCATTATATATTATTATTAAAATATAGGTATGTTATGTGTTTCTAGTCAGTGGCATGGCGACAGACAGTGTGGGGCAGCATACGGGCGCTCGTTGTCTCGTTTCCCCGCAATGCGATTTACCTTTGCAGTCGGGCCCACTTATATTTAAAAAAAGAAACATGTATTTTTCGACCTATTGCCGTGAAAGTAAATTCGTCTACCTTATCTTTGAACGTTAATTTTGTACAGGGTTTCAGAGGCGAAGTAAAGATCTTCTTGAAATACCAAAAATGTCTGATGTAGTCCTAACACGCGCAACCTCGCGGGCTGCCGCGCCTCTGTCGGACGCTCCGGGCCTTCGAAAGGGTTCGAAGCGAACCGTCTGGTCTCCAGCCCTCCAGTTCGCTTGTTAAGACAGTTCGGTAGGGCAGTTGTACCGCGTGGGCTCGATCGAGACGCTCCGGGCCTTCAGCCCTACGTCCAGCTCAGCCTGTGGCCTTCGTAATGGTTCGAAGCAAACCGTCGGGTCTCCAGCCCTCCAGTTCGCTTGTTAAGACAGTTAGGTAGGGTAGTTGTACCGCGTGGGCTCGATCGAGACGCTCCGGGCCTTCAGCCCTACGTCCAGCTCCGCCAGTGGCCTGCGTAAGGGTTCGAAGCAAACCGTCGGGTCTCCAGCCCTCCAGTTCGCTTGTTAAGACAGTTAGGTAGGGTAGTTGTACCGCGTGGGCTCGATCGAGACGCTCCGGGCCTTCAGCCCTACGTCCAGCTCAGCCAGTGGCCTTCGTAAGGGTTCGAAGCAAACCGTCGGGTCTCCAGCCCTCCAGTTCGCTTGTTAAGACAGTTAGGTAGGGGAGTTGTACCGCGTGGGCTCGATCGAGACGCTCCGGGCCTTCAGCCCTACGTCCAGCTCAGCCAGTGGCCTTCGTAAGGGTTCGAAGCAAACCGTCGGGTCTCCAGCCCTCCAGTTCGCTTGTTAAGACAGTTCGGTAGGGCAGTTGTACCGCGTGGGCTCGATCGAGACGCTCCGGGCCTTCAGCCCTACGTCCAGCTCAGCCTGTGGCCTTCGTAAGGGTTCGAAGCAAACCGTCGGGTCTCCGGCCCTCCAGTTCGCTTGTTAAGTCAGTTAGGTAGGGTAGTTGTACCTCGTGGGCTCGATCGAGACGCTCTGGGCCTTCACCCTACGCGCAGCTCGGCCTGCAGCCTTTGCAAGGGTTCGAAGCGAACCGTCGGATCTCCAGCCCTCCAGTTCGCTTGTTAAGACATTTCGGTAGGGCAGTTGTACCGCGTGGGCTCGATCGAGACGCTCCGGGCCTTCAGCCCTACGTCCAGCTCAGCCTGTGGCCTTCGTAAGGGTTCGAAGCGAACCGTCTGGTCTCCAGCCCTCCAGTTCGCTTGTCAAAGACAGTTAGGTAGGGCAGTTGTACCGCGTGGGCTCAATCGTGACGCTCCGGGCCTGCGGCCCTACGCGCAGTTCGACCTGTGGCCTTCGCAAGCGGACCGTCGGGTCTCCGGCCCTCCAGTTCGCTTGTTAAGACAGTTAGGGTGAAGATAGATTTATCAGCATGCGTACGCATTTTGTCTAGTAAAATTGGCCGTTTAGTATGAAACGTGTAAGCATGCGTATGCGTGCGGGAAACTGACATTTTCTATAGACAAAATGCGTACGATGCTGATAAATGTGTCTTCACCCTTATACCTCGTGGGCTCGATTGTGACGCTCCGGGCCTTCAACCCTACGCGAAGCTCTGCCCTCGGCCCTCTGGCTCGGCTTATTTAGCTACTGGGGGCTAGGTCGGGGTGAAGCTCCGGGCCTTCGGCTCTCCGCAAGGTCGGCCTTAGGACTCCCACCCTGAAGATTAGAATAGATTTTCCGGCAATGTTCCGTCCCTTCCGCAGCGAGCCTTCAACCGCGCCCAAAATTACTGGGATTCGGAACCCCGAAGTGAAGTCCCGGGCCTTTAGCCTACGGCTTCCCGACCTGAAAGCTCGCCCTTCTGGCTCGCTTAACTTACTGCTTAACTTTTTCTTCCGGGGCGCCGTCATCATGATTTTTTTCCCAAAATTTTTTCAGAGTATCACTCTTGGGCCACTTAGTGCCCATATGCCAAAAAGCGCGATTGGACCATTATTTTTAAAAAATCATATAAATTTTTTTCTAATAAATATTTTTTGTCTAATAAATAAAATAAAAATTTTGGAATCTGGAGAGCCCAAAAGTCACACACACGGATTTCCAGTTTCCAGCCCGATATAGATAAAATAAAAAATCGACGATAATATATGTTTTTTGCATAATACTTTATTGCTCCTAGTCCTTATTGACAACCGATAATACTTTTTTTTAAAACTTACATATTAAAAATGTGCGGCCCGCGTTAATTTCTTTAACTACTATGTGGCCCTTGGATGCTAAAAGGTTGCCGACCCCTGTTTTAATGTGTCTGTAATACATTTGTTCGGCTCCTTTGCGTAATAGGGTTACCATTACAAATAGCAGCATTTTTTCTTCGCAATTAGGTTGAAAGATCTCAATGTGAACAAGTTAACCCTTTCATGTTTAACAACGCTTAAGTTAACCGCAGCAGACATTGCAGACAGCCATTGAATAAAAAGCTAATAGAGCCTTAATCAAGATTATTTTGAATGATTCTGCAGCGTAATCTAGACCTAAAAGGTATTTAACCACAATTTAAACCCAGTTTAATTAAATCCAGTTTGTTATGTAATAGGCAAATGTCAAACATTACGATATGAAATATCAAGAAATATAAAATTATTGCACCAATAAGTTTTTAGAATAAAATTACGTTTTCAGAAATACGTTTATTTCGCCAGACAAGAAATTCGACGTCTTGATAATACTCATAGTATGACAATACGCCTATAGCCCAGGATTATTTTAACAGCTAGGTATGGGGTATTCTTAATTATCCTCGGCAACCCTTACATGCCCATTAAAGCGCCCAGCGGACCACACAAAGCGATGGAAGTCATCACGGATTCACACGCCCTGTCATAATACCATCTGTGTGAACAATTATTGTCATGCCAGTAACATTTTAAGTTACATAAACATAGAGTTCAATTTAACTCCACATTTAGCATTACAGCGTGTTCTGTCTGCACAGTAATTGAAGGATGAGTGATATAATTTGTAATTATTTTTCGACTTCAATAAGACTAAAAAAGTAATAAGGTACAATATCTTGTTCAGAATACCGCACCGTATGCAACCTTCTTAGAATACAATTTACAGTATGATAAAGGATATATTTTAGTAATTAATAATTTAAATTCATGTTAAAATTACGCGGACTACCTACTTGATGCGTCTCTCAACAAATGTGTCGCACCCAATGACGATTTTTTTTTCGTGTTATGGCCTACTTAATTTTCGTTGTTCTAGCAAGTGTTCTAATTTGTTAATTAGGTAGGTATTCTTATCTAGTACGATATTCGTAAACTCCTATGTACCTACCTACTTACTTACCTGCCTATTTCGTGATTTTACTAGTGATTCCCAAATTAACACCTTGGCGGGATTTTTGTTATAAGTATGTATTTTGAACAACGTACCGAATCGGTTTGCGTGATAATCTCAGGACTTTTAGCAGCAGAGAAATCTCTTCTCGAGCAGGGCGAGCAATGCGCGTCGGATGTGCGCTCCGGCGGCGGCACCTCGGCAGAGGAAACATTCACTTACGGCGTGACGTCCACAGAATCTCCCGACGACTTCCAATACATCAATTACGGCACCAACGCGTAGTGCATTTTAACAAATAAAAAACTAGATCCCCAGGGCTCAACAAAACATGTAGGTACGATGTATGGCAGAAGCGGAAGTCTGTTCTTTATGTGTAAGGGCATGGTTTGGGATTGGGGATTGAAAATCGAGGATGCAGCTTTTGAGGAAACAAATTAACTGTGGATATGACAGTTGATACAACTGTCAAATAATCCGCGTGCAGCTAAAGCAAGATTAACATATAATACTCACCTCAGGTTTACTAAACGGCGCTATTAAATCCTGTGCCTTTTCAAACGCCTCGATGCTCTTAAAGTCCAGCTTGACGCCCTTCTGCTTGTCTTTGGCGATGCCCTTGTTGTGCTGTGCCACGGCGGACAAGAAGTCGCCGAGGGACAGGTCGGAGGTCGTGGCCGGGGGGTGCGCCATCACAGGTATGGGCGGACCTTCCTTGCCTATCAGCTGGCCCAGGACTATATCCGCTTCGAGCATTTGAACATCACCTGGGAATGGGAACGATAGGGTGTAAAGATTTATGATGGCAATAGGGCAGTATCGAAGATTGCCTGGAAAAGATCGCTATTAGTATTTAGGAATAATACCGCCTGTTGTTGTTGCCTCTACTTTTCAGAATGTGTTTTATGTAATTTTCTTATACTGAGGTGAAGGTGTGAAATTATAGTGGTACCATTGTATAACCAAAAGCTTTGTCCCATTTTTATTTGGCGTCAGCTCTCCTAATCAATTTTCTACAGTTGTATAATCTGTCCCTGATCGTCATTGGATCTACATTCTTATTTTCTAGGTCTTTATTAACTACGGACATCCATGTAAGTCGGGTACTATCTGACGTTATTAGGTGGTGCTATGAAGACTAAAACGAATCTGTGTGGTGTTGGAATATTGTTAAGACATACCTACACAGCAAGCAGGAGTATACAGTTAAATAGGCAAGAATCTTTTTACCTATCTTTTTGATAATTTTGTTACTCAATGTTTTTAGGGTTCCGTAGCCAAAATGACAAAAAAGGAACCCTTATAGTTTCGCCATGTCCGTCTGTCCGCAGCATAGCTCAGTGACCGTTAATACTAGAAATCTGCTATTTGGTACAGGTATACATATTAATCATGCCAACAAAGTAGTACAACAAAAAATTGGGTTTTTTTTTCGGGTAATTACCTCGCCAATTGGTGAAGTGGGGATGATTTTTTTTTATTTGCTGTAATCCTATAGAGTGGGGTATCATTGAATAGGTCTCTTAAAAAGAATAAGGGTCTTTAATGAAAGTTTATTTCTAAAGTCAATATTTTCGGATATAATCGCTCCAGAAGAAAAAAAAATCTCTAACTTTTGATCCATAGGTCTAAAAATTTTTTAAAAAATCATGAAAAGTGAGCTTATAGAACACTTTAAAACAAAACAATTTCAAACATAATCGGCCCAGCCGGTTTTAAATAACTACGGGACCCTTCACTGAGCATGGCCCGACATGCTCTTGGCCGGTTTTAATTTCTTCACAAAACACTCGTAGGAACATTTCAGTAGAATGCTTAGTTTATACAGTCTCTGTTTGATTTAAGTGCAGAACCGATATTTAGCAATGGATTTGTGCATGCCTGGTAAATAATTTCCATTCGTTTGTACCGCAAGGCGTTTGCTATTGCGCGATTGTGGAGCCTATATCTGTCGCGTTAATTGTAATAAATGCTTCTGGGAACGCGCGGTCACTGGAAATGCTATTTCTGAGACGCAGGCGCAAACCACAAGACATCAATCGGTTTGGAACAATCGTATTCTGCTTAATAAATTTTTATTTTTTGCACCAGGCTCCGATTTGTTCGCGGACAACCTTGACAAACTTAAAAAAGAATTCTTGCGTTTTTGTGAAACAGTAACATAAATGTGATAATTATGTATGTTATTTTTAACATAAGCTTCTTGTACTGATCAATTTAATATTGCTTAGTGTTTTTTATCTTACCATCTGTAACGCTTTGGCTTGTCAGCTGTTAGTTGTAGATGTATTAAATAAATAAATAAATAAATGATAACGTAAGTCAAAGGAAAATAAAAATAAATTACGCCTAACGGGTACTTAAAAGATGCAACTGATTATTTCAAAAATAGTATCAAACTTGATGTAGGTACCAACAAAATTATTTCTAATAAATATTTAGATTTATACCGAGTTTAGTCTTAATACACTTTAAATTACTATAAGTTATGTTAGAGAGGCACTTCATTTTAAGCGGCCCCTCCACGACGCCGACTCATAAACTTTATCTAGACAATATTTTCTTTTTCTTATTGAATTATTCATCATCATTTCAGCCATAAGTCCGCTGCTGAAAATATACCTTCCATTTGGACCTCTAGACAGACCTTCCAGATCCAGACTTCCTTTGGACAAAAATTCTAATATACATGTACGTGGGTACATTGGGCTGTTAATATTTAAAAAGTGATGCAGTCTATTAGGTAATTGGCATTCTCTTAAGTATAATGTAATTCATTATAAACCTTAAGGTTCAATTTATTTTCAACTTATATTACATTGATTCTAAATTGGTATCGGATCGGATGTGTTGTTTTGTACAACTAGCCTGAATCTGTGTGACACCGGTTAAACAATTGCTTATACCGGTGGAAGCTTGAGCTAATTTGAACCGGTTGCAAGAATGCAAATCCGAAGCAATAAAGCATCCTCACTAAAAAGGGGTTAGCTAAATTGTTTTCATGGACCAAAAAATAAATTGTAATGTATTAATCGCCATATCTTGCTTTTTGGTCTACAAGGCGTTGTATCAACTACACAGCGCACGAGGCGTGTCGCCCCGCGCTAAACGATTGCGGCTGCAATTAGCTTATGAAAGCTTTAACATTGTTTGTTCTTAACTAACGAAAACAATAAAATATGTACTGGCAATCTACATTATTCTGAGTAGCGTTCACTGTAAATAATATTATACGGTAATAATCTATCAACGGCAACAGCAAACAATCGGTTACCTACAGACGTAGGCACTAATCAATAATCATTAATCGTATATTAAGAAAACAACTGGCCAAGTGCGAGTCCGACTCGCCTCCAAACGTTGCCGATCGCGTAAAATTGCTATTCTATTGTATTGTAACAGAGGCATAGGTACAATTTAAAATTTAAAGTGTGTTAAAAGTAAATTATTAAGCCCTTTTTTTAATGAAAAAAGGGCTTACTCAGTGGTACATCATGGGTACATCCATTCCATCTGATATTCAAATCATATTTAAAAAAATCCCCGGTATGAGTATACAGGGTGTGGTCCTGCTGCAGAGTAATACTCTCTAGCCGGCCCACATTAATTGTATCGTATCTCGCAAACTACCGTATGTGATGATGAGGTAAATATTGGGTACACATCGCCACTAGAAATGGAGCTTAATCAGGCGTTGCGGTCCGACTGTGGAAGTGTGGAGCAACACACCTTTGCTCGCTCGACCTACCGGCCCCTCGTACCTCACATCACACCCCGCACGATTTCCGTGTATGGACGGCTTTATCAAGCAAGTGGTTGACTTAAAACCTGGCCTACTACCGCAAAAATCGAAATTCATAAATTTCGAGGATGTTTCCCTGTCACTCAAAGGCGTCATTAGAGTGAGAGAGACAAATCCTCGAATTTTTTTTGCTTTGAATGTCAAAAATTGTAAGTTCCGGACATAGGATACCTAATGTCTTTGTCACTTCACAAGCCTTCAATATGTATAGACACCGCAGACGTTCGAAATTTACGAAGTTTGGGCCTGCAGTAACATAGCATATAGCCAGCTCGTCATTTTCCTTATCATAAAAGCAACTGCATGATCGTTTTAACAAATAAAAATAATTAATCATATTAGCTCACGTGAAAACATTGCAAAAGGTGGCTTGCAATTGTAGGTACTGCGTTCCCTTGGTCATTCTATTGCATTCCCTTGGTTTAAAAACTTACTTGCTAAAGCAGCTTCCAAGTATGTTTTATTATTGACAGCATGAGCCCATGTAACGGTGGTCAGATTTTTCAAGGCTTCTTCATCGCCTAGAACGGCAGACCCTGCAACAAAAACACCTCATTGAAAACCTACCATTTTAGTAGATATTTTTGTTCACGGGTAACATTGGTAAGAAATGTCATATCGTTGACAAGACAACATTCGATCAGCTGAGTGAATTTGAGTGAAACACAAAGGAATTTCGTATCGTCCCACTTATTTTACACCGATTTACTATTTTATTAACCGACTTCATATAATATAAAGACAAATTAAGTTACTGTAATTCCACGTACTTGTTTCAGCTCCCGACATATTAAAAAGGTAAATTTAGCAACTTTCACTCTATAATACACTATTGATTGACAATTCACTTTGCCTACGTTTATGAAATGTCATGTTCAGTGTACGTACTTACTAGTACTAGTGATGTGATTTGTTGTATACCTATTTTATATCGATGCAATATGGTATCGTAATATCACTTCATACTAAGATTGCCTGAATATGTTTTTGGTGTATCAAATGTAAATCTTCTCTCGTCTACTGCGCATTATTATAGAATAATTTAAATTAGGTATGTATATACGTATTTTGATAAATTAGTGTAAAACGGCTTAGTTGGTAGTGACCCTAGTTAATAAGCCGGAAGTCCAAAACGTTAAAATCCTGTTAAGGTGATTAGTACGGATATTTGTTCCTGGGTTATGGGTGTATTTATCTATGTATGTGTGTATTTATCTATACCTATGTATATCGTCGCCTAGCACCGATAATACTGCGTGGCGTATTTTGGGGTTGATCTGTAGCATAAGTTTGTCCCCGAATATATATGTATTAAATTGTTTAAATTAGGGGCTGCTGATGCCGCTTTACAACACGACGTCTTAGAAATAAATTTACTATCTATGTACTATAAGAAAGCGCTTTACTTTCAAAGCAAAAAGATATTACAAATACTTACTCTGTTTCATACTGTTTGGCATTTGTACGAGTCTGAAGATGGTTTGATTGCCACATTCAAAACAAGTGCTATATTTAGTAATTACACTCTATTACTTCCTAAAAATATACGCATCTGTTTACTTTCAAATAATTTGCGATAAATGAATAAAATATTTAGTTTGATAGAGAAATTACGTAAGAAACATTTTATTTCTCAACTTTATATTTACATTTTCTCACTTTCTGTATTAAACGTGTTTGTATTAATCAAGGGCACATGTCAAGTCGAAATAATTGAAATAGGTACAATTCGAATTAATTCATGATGATCATATTTTTATATAAGTACGGTGTTGAGAAAAAAAAGATATTTACATTATAACTTCTACCAAATGCCTAATAATTAGCTATATGTTTTTCAACAGAACGTTTAGAAATAAGGACAGTTAGGTAGATACCTACCACGGTATATACCTAAGGCCTAAACTTAAGTAGTGATGTGGTGTTTACTAATACTAATTACTACTTGCAGGGTTACAAATATTGAATTGGGCTTCCAGGCTTTTACATAACAATTTTTTTTCTTGACCTACGTATTACGCTGTTATTCGTGACTATTATGAAACCCTCGAATAGCAATTATAGATGGCGAAGGCGCCACTCAGTGCCCGTTTAGTCCGAAACCTTTACGAGCTACGATCTACATTTATACTCTGAGATCACCCGGAAATACCGCATTTAAGCAGTTCGACCCATTTTTAATCAAGTAATATTTTTACAACTGACGGTATTATCTACACGGTTCTGGTATTTTTTTAATAAACCAGCATTATATCCTATGGCTATAACGATATTATATACAAAGATAGATAACATACATCGTATGCTAAACGGAGCGTATTAGCATTAGATACTTTCTGTCTTTACAAATATGTGTTTTATCTAATCTATCAAGTTGATATATTGAATCTATCAACATATTTAAAATGACGTTTAACTGGACTGTACATATAAAGTACCAGCGTAAACTTAAGAGTTCGGAGACAAAGGGTGAACAGAAGAACGTTAATTTAGTGTATTTACCAGAGGGGAAGTTGTATCCGGACACAGATGCGCGTTCTATGATAAAGCCCATAGGCCGGCAACGCTGGCAGACACCAGCGCAGCGCCACCGCCGCCCACGGTCGCCTGCTGGTGAATTCGTGACGACATCTAACTATAGGTACCTTGTGCATGGTATTCAAATATGACTAAGATTCAATTTTACTAGTATATTGCAACAGAACAATCAGAAACCGATGACAATTGTATGATCATAGTTAATAGTCATTAATCTATGGTGAATAACAGTCCATAGAAACTAGCAATTTAATGGGTTCATGTCAGAAAAACGTTTGTCTAGATTAAATACATATTTGTTTTTATGATATGATCATGTCATTAAACTTTCGTGCATAATAGAATGCGTTGGATGTCGTATCACACCACAGTAGGTAAGTTTCTCACAACGACTTTTTTCACGCGATTTTTATAACGTTTAATTCAAGTTCATATCTACGATTAAGTAATAAGTATAAAGGGATAGGTATTTTTTGATAATCAGAACTCGATCGCGAATTTGTTTTAAAAATTATTTCATGAAAATAATGTTTTAAAAACCTAAACGTTTTAATCAGCATCAGCATAAGTGGATTCTTCTCTGCCACTTTCAAACGTGCTATAATATTCTATGGTTAGGTACATTACGTACCTTATCAAATTAACAGTCAATTTTGATGTCTTTGATTAACAATTCCACTTTATAAATTCCTAAAAAAACTTCCTACTAGCCCTTTTAATTTAACTTTTACTTAAACAGCGCAATTATTAACAAAAACACAGATTTACTGAGTGTATAAAAAGCTTATTATGAACGCATATATTTGTTTTTGTAAACATTACTTTCCAGCAATAAAGGACATAATTATATTATTAACGGTATCATAATAATCATATTTGGCACCACATTTACTAGTTTTGTATTTAAAACTGTAATTTTGTATAATTATCGGCTTCCTATGTCCTTTAAAGCACTCCTGTTTGATCTTAAAATACAAGTACAAATAAAAACTAACCTGAAGCTGCCAGGAGTACTAAAATTTGAAGGAACATATTCACTTTTGTTTTAACTTTGATTTAGATCGTTTCACTTAAGATTTCATATTGTGGGGGTGTCACCGTGTCGCTCGTTGGTCTTGCAATAGACGCTGGACCCAGAGGCACCTGTTTATTGCTAAATTGACCAATTGTCATATGACAACTTGATTGCGATGGATGTGCTCTGAGATTGACCAAGGACTGGGGGAAACGCGTCATCTTATCTGCGGTATCTTGACTTTGTAACCTCCCGTCTTTTTACTAAGTAATACCTGTCATGTTTTTCTGTTATCATATATAAAAATAGCCAAATGTTGACTCTTACTTCATAAGTATCGATTGTATAAGACAGTTATTCAATAAATAGTCAACATAAGATTATTTTGAATATTATTATAAATAAAAGATTTAGCTCTATTCAGTTGTTAAATAACTTGACATTAAGCTGGATACGGTAAAAAGTTCTTTTTTTGTTCTGTTCAATACAAGTTAAATACTTATATGCAAATACGACAGGTATCTAATATTGAACTTTTAGATACCTACTGACAGATAAAATAAATGTTGTTTTACAAACAAACTTACATTACACTAGTATTTCAACGATAGTACTTAAAGCATAATACCTACGAGATGTAGACGACGAAAGAATAGGTGCAAGCCACGTCTTTGTACCTATGTCACTCTTAACTATCCTGCACACACTCGAGGTCAGTATAGTTAGGGATTGCAATTGTATATATGGTATAAACTCAACTCACTTTGTACTCTAAGTCTTTGGTTGTAGGCAGAATGTGTAACCAGATTACTCTGCTCACGTGCAAACCGTACAGAAGTGACCGAGTTATTCAAGAAACGTGCAGACAACGTGTTCCTGATCTAGATTATTAATCTACATAGGTACCTACATATATTTTGAGAATTCCTTATCGATGAAATCCGGAATCTTCTGGCATTATCAATGGTATTTGTTTAATCCAATGGTATTTTAGTGGTGATATAC
>JALPQI010027397.1:0-11373 GCA_025490895.1 Thaumatotibia leucotreta
TTTTCTAATAAAAACACACTATTTAATTACGAGGCTCTAATGCAATTGTCGTGATGGATCGCAGGGTGCGCCGCGGGGAGGAGTCTTTGATACAAATTGGCGGGCGCATGTCCGTAACTCAATCAGGGTGGCGGGGCGCTCCGTCGCGGGCCTCGGCCGAGGTAGGGTTGAAGAAAGCCTGCCACGAACCACGAAATGTCAAAAATCAACCATACATTACATGTGTGGTTTTGGTCTTTGGATAGGTATGTATTGCTATTGGTGGGTGCCTGGATAAGGTATCATCTTTGGAGATGCGTTTGGGCTGAAACATTTTGTAGAATAGCTTAGCTTAAATTAAAATACTAAACGCTAGAAATGTCGTTCCGAAATATACACAAGAAGGTTGAATTTCACAGATTTGGTTTGTCAATTTCAACAACTTGTGCTACGCCACGCACGTTAAAAACCCTACGCGTGATAGTATAACTCTATTTAAATTGATTAAATTAACGAAATAAAAATGGTAGCTACACTTAGCTAAAAATTGTTCGGAAAGTAAAGGTATCTGATAGCAAGGCATGCCTATATATTTCACGTGCCATCACTTTTCGGCTCGAGTCAGTGTAGCTACCCCTAAAAATGTTTCTCGTAGCGTCGTCCTAATTTGAGCTAAAGCTACACTGATTGCAGCAAACGTGCACGTGCGAGGGGAAGACACTTGGACGAAACCTAGCGCACTCTAATCTCTATGGGAAACCTTTTTATTAAATTGCGCGAGGGCGGCCAGCTGCCGACTTGTACGGGCTCACGGCGGCGTTGGAATACTATTACATTCATTAGCTAAAAGTTATTGATTGACGCGGCGAGCCCTTTACAAACATGTCATTAGGCTACCAGCTACGAGCTCGCTTGGAGTGCATTTCAGTTCCCTGTCACATTTGACAGATTTGTATCATGAAAGTATTAAGGGCAATGCGGCTAGACATTGTAGTCTAGTCGTACCTAGCCTAATTAATAATTATGTTTACCTACAACTACATACATAGAGTTCGAATTTCGCGCGCTACTGTACTGATAGAGTTCTGAAGTGTTTAAAAGAGAAGCTATAGCGTATAATAAAATGACGAGTGCAAATGTACTCAACATTACATACCTATACACAAAAATACGACATGTTTTGAACTTTCTTCCTACTGTGGCTCACTCGAGTGTATTAAATCATGGGGTTATAGAGCTCAAATACACAAAAATCCGCGCTCAAAAGCTCTGGTATAATTATGCATGGATCAATTACATATTAATCTAATCCCAATAACATTTGATATACTTCATGGTAATTTTCGCAGATTTTAACCAAGTCAGTCTTGCCATGTAAGGTCGTTAGATTACATGTAAGCTGCGTTTTCTCTTACTGCTCACTAATCCGATGAACTAATCTGATCGATTGCACCGTTTGTTCTCGCGACCACATCTGACCTTAGTGAACGAAAGAGGGCAGTTAATGATGAATAGTTGGAAACGACGAATTTATAAATTCAATGAAAATGTAATTACAGGTCAAGAATTAAAATAAAGTCTCTCTGTGTTATTTTCTTATAAAAATCCTCTTATTATTATTATTAAACACCGTAAGCTAAAATCTTATCGTATTCTCTCATTTGTACCTATTATCCTATGTCAATTGATTGTTTATTGTACATCTATTCTTTCTTCATAGGAATTACAACTCGTAGACAAACAACACGTACCTATTTGTTCAAAAAAATGTTCTGGCCGGGTCCCTAAATTAATACAAAGTTCTAGACAATTTTCCGTGACAAAAATAACTGTTAAAAAGTAGAAAAGAAGATAAAACATCACCATGAAGCGTTTTTATGCAGTTGGGCTACAATTTAATGCCTACAATAAAACTTAAGAGGCAATACAGCGTCTCTTACGATGTAGGATAGTATAGATTACCTAGTTTGTAATCAAAAACCAATAGAAAAAAAAGTTCTACTTACCAGTGATCTTCTCAATAACTAGTTTAAAATGGAATATAAAAGATTTTTAATTTACATTTAACACGTCAGTGCTACGAATAACCTCTGAAACCTTTTCGTCGCTTAGCGAATTCAATCCAACGCAGCCCTACTGAATACTGAATTTGGATTTCTAAATAAGCATTATACATATCTATGTAGCAGCTAAAACAGGCTATAAATGTATTTGGTCGGTTTTGGGGGAAGGGAGCGGGTATTTGTGATGGCGAGCACGTTCCGCGTAATTTAGCCGGCCGGCGAGTGCGGAACGCTGTAAGCGCTTCGCGACTGCACTTAGCGTTGCCAATAAAATCTTGCACCGATCTTTGATTATCTGACGCTCCGCTCCACACTATATTTTGTAGCCAAAAGGTTATTTTTTCGACGCTTATGGAAGTGCTCAAAAGTGGGCGCTTTAGGGCAAACTTTATCACTAAATTACCGGTAAGGTAATCAGTCTGAAGATTTATCTGAAAATTGCTTTACCGAAATAAAAATTGGTCAGTAAATGTAAGCACAAATGAAGTAATGTTCAAAAGATCCATATTTTTAATTATTTACATTAAAGGCAGCCTCCCTAGCCTAGTTAGTAGTGACCCTGCCTACAAAGCTCGAGGTACCGGGTTCAAATCGGGTAATTATTTGTGTCTTGTGTCACTTATCACAAAAAATAATATTTGTAAGAAACAAATATTACTATTTGTGGTCGTGGCCGTCTATGTAATTAAGTATCTATTAAGTATTTCGTCGTTGGTACCCACCTCACAAGCCTTAATTGAGCTTACCGTGGGACTAAGTCGATTTGTGTAAGATATCCTAAGATATTTTATTTATTTATTTAAAGGTCAAGCAACCATTCGCCGCTGTAACAGAGACAGTTACTAATAACCAAACAAAAGAGCGAAACTTGAGTGATGCCTAGTATACTTACTCGTAACCGATAGATTGCGTTCGCAACCCTTCGGCAGCGGCCTCCCCAAGTCCCGAAGGGCCGCCCTCACCATCGCAAGCGCCATTGACTGCCATCAGATAGACAACTGTACCGATTTAGACATCCATCTCATATGGCGAGCTCCGTACTTGGCCCGCCTAATGATTGCGCGCTGATGCCCATAAAGAACCGAATTTAATCTATAAACTGACGACAGATGCTGCTGCTAGGTCTTAGGTATTTTAATTACATAATTAAAATAATCTTGTTTGCAGAATGGAGGCAAGTAGTACTTAAAGTTACATGTACCTAATACTCTATATGCATAAAATAGTATGGTCGATACGCCCTTTTTGCTCAGATAAACACTATCATACCAATGCCCGTCGATTCATTATGAATTTGAAAACATTTTTATCTACATAGTTTGTAAATGTAAACGGAAAATATGTATGAATATTGAAAAGGATGAAGTGTATCGTGAATTTGAAGCGCGTGCCATTTACTGTTTTCATTCAATTTACAGATGACATTACGTACTACAGACAGTCATGTCAGTCCTTATTAAGGACTATTAAAATTTAAAGACATAATTTTTTTGCATTATTTAGAGATCATCGAGCTTTCTGTTGAATAAAGTAGAATTGTGTACGATATTTTTCCATGACAAAAATAATAGAAACGTTAGTTGAATGAAATATGACTATCAAATAACTCTAGAGTATCTTAAATAATCACCTCACAAGGTGGACCGATGACCTGGTGAAGGTCGCAGGAGTCCGCTAGATGCGGGTGACACAGGGTCGGTCTTTGTGGCAATCTTTGGGGGAGGCCTATGTTTAGCAAGTGGACGTCTTTCGGCTGATATGATGATTATGATGATGATCTTAAATATAAACGGCCATACAAGTAGACTAATGCTGTTTCAAATCGAAAGTTTCGTAATAATCGTAAAGTGCAACTGAAAATATACTTAAAGTGAATTCTCTACACATAAATATCTAGTACCGATAGGTACTTTACCACAGTATAGATATATGACTTTACTAATAAAAGTAAAAATTGCGCTATAGTGCTATGACACTACTACCGGAACCAAGTCGGTTTCAAAGTAAATAAGTAGTTTCAGTCAACAAAAGTTTGAAAAATCAATGCTTTTTTCCCACAGAGTGGAGCAGCGACAAGGAACGTTCCATTTCCGCTTTACACGACCGGAAGCGAAACCACGTGCCGCGCCGGAAGTGCGTGTGAATTTCCGCTGAATTGTGTATCTGTAAATGGATTAATGCACCCACCATTTTATATAAAACATTACTTACTGTAGGTAAAGTTTGCGTGTTTTATATTTATATTTGCGCAGGATGTTTAGAAACTGCTATTTACTTACTCTATTCGAGTTACTGTTGTAAATACCTGGAAATAGCAGCAATGAAGCAACATAAGTACCAATATGGAATATGAACAATATGAACATGTTTTAATTCTGTTGTGTAAGGTAGTAGTAGGAGTATTCGTACCTATCCCACGTATTTATACCAAGATTTTCTATTCGAACAATGATGTATTTTATGTTGGCAGATACCAATGAGTGAAACTTAACTATTTGTCATCAGTAGGTATCTAATATTACTTATCGCCATAATTTTAACTGACGGAGTACCCAAGTGTATCACCTAAATTTGTAATACTATCCTATTCTTGTCTTTATACTATATACAGCAACTGTAAGGAAAATCCGATCAACAAAAGGTAAGCTTGTTGGTATCTAACAGTTTTCCTGAAAATTGTGAGAAATGTGTTGAATTTTGCTTAGTTTCATGCAGGAATATTGCTAAATTTAAGAAACGATCCGAATGTGAAAACTTTTTGAGTAATCCTTTTTTACGGCATTATGCCGGCTGTTAGTGCTTTTGATAACTAATTGCACAACATACCATTATCTCTTTAATATCTGTATCTGCATGATTGCTCCACAGTGCATTTGGATAATGTATATTTATCGTATATTGCCCAAAGACACGACGGGCACGTGTCCGATACGGCGCCACGCGCCACTAATGGCGGCCGGGGGTGGTCGACACGACATAGCGACACGACACACCACTATAATAAATATAATAATATATATAGATCGATATACAAAGTAAGTATACGAATATGGGTAAGTACCTATATAAAGTGAGCAGAATCGAAAAAAAGTTAAGTTTAAAAAAAGTAGGTATATGAATCACAATATTTATGATATGGAATGTATTGTACCTACAACTACATGTATAAATAAATATTTTCTTTGTGATTATTTCATATTTTTGAAAGAAAGTTAAATTGAAATAACATACTATTAGTACATGTATACATATGTCTAGCAAATATGTAGTTTAACAAAACGAATAAACTACATACCTACTTAATTAAGATTAAACCCTGAAAAAAACAAGTCACATGTTCTCAAAATTTCTTGCGTTATCCTTACAGTTTCCGATTTCTTAGAATGAACATTTGATTGTTTAGAAATGAGCTTTATATGCATACATATAATGACGTTAACACTATCGGGAAAATGGTGAGTATTACCCTCATATTAATAAGGATTAATATAGATTAATCCTTATTAATATGAGGGTAATACTCACCGATTACTACCGATTTATAAGAATGAACTTTTATGTGAGTTATAGAACTCACACAAAAGTTCATTCTTATAAATCGGTAACTATAATAAAGTAATTTTGTATTTGGTCAGACCTGTGCACATTAGAGGTTTTTTAAAATGTGTTCAAAAAGACGACAAAAGCCCTCTATCTAAAGGTAACTAGTACTTATCGTCAAAATATGATATTATTATTATGTTTAAGACGTGAAAATCTATGATTATTTATTTGCATGATTAATTTTAAAATAACGAAATTCAATTATTGCAAGTATATACATAATATTAAAAACTCCTTAAGCTCCTATAGTTATATATAGCTCCTATATAGTTATATCCATCTATTACTATACAAATCATAAATCATATAAACCTAGTTCAACTTATAAAGTCCTACAAGTGTTTGAATTTCAATGCATTTAATATATTCATTGGTCATTGCTTTTTGAGGTAACCAAGACTGTCAGTACTTATATGTACACTATGTATGTATAGGGTATGTATTAGTAGAAAATATATGAACTAGGTTTAGGTAATGTGGCCATTATGGCCGTATTTAATGGTCTAAATCCGACGATCTAAATCTCAGACAAGCATGATTTGGCCAAAATGAACTGAATTATTGCAGTATGTTCGTGACCTACCCACCTAAACTTGGAATGCCGCGCAATTCTAACCTAAGGCAGTTCACGACTCATATTGTTCTACGATGTTTTGCACCGACTCACTTAGTCTAACAATGTATTGGCATTTTATTACGAAACATAACGGGCCAAAGCATCAGATTCAATCTGAGAATAAGACACGGTCGTAAAACCAGTCACTGTAAAGATATTCGAATTTATGTACCTACCGAGTTTCCACGGCTTTAGACGTCACTAGGATATACTGACCTGTGTGTATTAATATAACGTTCGTAAGTTGTGTATGATAATTTTAGAAGAGGGAGGTCTTGTTACGGTGGTGATGGGGTTTCATCCCTCAGGCGGCGGGTTGATTGGGCGGGAAGAGCGAGACGCAATCCTAATGAATAATAAAAACAGAGTATTAATGAAAAGTAAAATAGGTATGTAGGTATTGAGAGAATTGCATTAACAAATGTCGTATCTACTCGTACTTATACTTATTTATTGATATTAATATATCAGAACTTCCTGAATCTGTCGTTGACAGGGATGCCCTAATAACTATGTTAGACACAATAAATAAATAAATCAAATTAAATGGATATGCCTTAAGAGTTAGAGTATCTATAGTAACCCCATGTGTCCAATTTTTTTATCCTATTAGGAAGAATTTTAATCCAAGTCGAAACCTTGTATAAGTTTATGCTTCAATCAAAGTAATATTAACGGAACTTAATTTGTTTCCCTTTCTCTAATATTTTCACCTAATACGTACATACTATATGGGAATACTTAATAGCTTGCCATCATGACATGCTTAAAATCTACCTACTGTCTCATTTTTTGGCCTTGTTTTTACATGTTTTATATTATCTTTGTGACAGCGAGTGAGATACATGAGTATTTAATAAATATCATAGATAAGTGATAGTCGACAAATTTTTATGGTCTTGTCACACTCTCTCTTTTTAACAACATGATTTGAGATTTGTGGCTCTTAAAACTGCACGGTGGGGTAAGTGTAAATGAATGGTAATCGAATAGCGCACGCTCCGCCGCACTTGAAAGCGAGGCCCGCGGCTGCGCGAGCGGTGATGCAGCACAACAGCGACGTGGCAATTGCTTGCCGAGCATTTGCCTGTTTAACCACCTAGGGGCTACCACGATCTTCTAATGCGAATCAGTTTAGGACGTAATCTGAATCGCGATGTGTCAGTTTGATAGAATAACTGTCAAAAACTGCCGAACCTAAACTGAATCGCATTTAAGAGATCATGGTAGATCAGGGCGTAACCAAGTTGCCAATAGCTAAAGCTCAGTTTTCTCTCTCTATCACTCTTTCCTATTAGCATGACAAGGCAGTTGCCTTTCACGATTGGCGTCTTGCCTACGCTCGCAGAAACTCTCCCGTCCTTACTTACTGCAGGCTTCTTCCATTTCAATTCAACTTCTCGCAACTTCCATGATCTGTCTGTTTTTCTCAACAACTTCATATCCTCAAATGAGTTACTTTTGTTTGGTTGGTTAGTCCGACCTTAAGGCTCATTGACCTCATTGTCCGAGTATTTAGATTTAGTTCAGAGGACATATCATCAACTGAGTTTTCGTTCGGTTGATTTATAGTCTTTCCTCAAGGTTCACTGTGCTTAGATTTTGTGCAGTGGCACATAGCATCAACTGAGTTTTCGTTAGGTTTATCTGGAGCCCAACCTTAAGGCTCGCTATGTTAGGATTTTGCTCGGTGGGTACCTAAGGACACCTCATCAACTAAGTTGAGTTTTTGTTAGTTTCATTTAGAGTCCAACCCATTGTGCTTAGATTTTGTGCAGTGGGCACATGTCAGCAACTGAGTTTTCGTTTCAAGATCTCAAGTTACGTAGGTATTGAGTTGTCATGGCATGGTCCTTTTGATGGTGGCACTGAGTCGAATTCTCGTCTGCGCTCTGAAAAGCGATCGGAATGCTAACCCATGTTGATTGACGTGAATTATCTCTTTTAAGCATCAAGTACGTGTATTTATTTGTGCCTCTATTGACGTCGAACCAAAGAGTTTCTTTTTAAGTGCTTAACTTTAAAGGTTAAGTAAGTATTGCGATCTTTCATTGACTCTCTCTGTTGGTACTGGAGGGAGATTATGGCAACTAAATGGATGACATTCATATAATCTTTCCGCTTAAGTACTTACATACCTACCTTATACTTAATCTTAATACTGTATAGTAAATAAATGATTTATTTTCTTAAACATTAATAAAGTTTCTTTAATGTCAAGTGTCGTCGAAAATTTACAATATTTTTTAAATAAATAATCGGCTTGTCTGACTTGCACTCCGCGTGTCCATTGAGTTTCTCATTCTCGGATATCAACGGGAAACCCAATAGGTTTTTGAGTCGAGGCACCAGTTTTTCTCGGTACATAAGTAGGTACACATTTACAGTAGAAAGTAGAAGTTAATATACTTATTATTAAGATTTGTTTTCTTGCTAGATTTCAAGTTACTATTCAGGTTAACGGGAAGTATGGCCTAGGGCTTCAATTTGTTTTGCGGATCTTTTAAGTAGTATACATACATAGAGGCTTGATTTTTGTTAGACACTGCAACTTTATTAGTACTTCGTTTTGTAACCCGTGTGGTTCCGGAGAAAAAGGGTCGTGACGAACAAACAGGTGTGAAATAAGTTACGTTTTAAATATAAGGTCTATGAAAATTTAAAACTTACCATTTGAACCTAATTTGAACAATTGCATACATATTTTTAGACGTGACTGCATCATCTAAAAATATGTATACATTTCAGAACGTATGTCCATGGCATTAGGATCAAAGTTGTGTACGAGTTGTGTAGGAACAGTCAGCAGCAGATACAGCATAGCGAGTAGGCTGTTCACAATCATCTTAACACACTCTTATAGTCTTAGCAGTAAGGGCGTGCCAAGGTCATTTTGGACACCCCGCCCGCTTAGCAATATCTGCTGCTGTACATATAAGACGAGGTGATTGTTAGGTTTGTGAGGCACGTTTAGCGCTGGTCCGCGATGTCCGGCGCTCGTGGACGCCCAATATTTGACCAGACGGGATGTTTGCGCAGTGGATAACACAAATATTCACATCCACATCATCTTAAGGTAAACTGGCTGCAAAAAAGCGCGACGGATTTATTATACAAATGTATAATGTATTTAGGGAATTGGGTAAAAATAAAATTGGGATGATACGATAAAAGCCTATCAATCTCTTTTATACAAGGTGTCAGAAAGCTCGTGATGAACATGATATCATCATATGAGTATCATCATCAATTCTGTTCCGTAGTAATTTTTGGCAGTGAAAATGAAATGATAGTACCGTAAACTGGGGTTACATTGATCAATTTTAAAGTTTAAACTTCAATATCTTCTAAAATTAGGCGTAAAAAAATCCAAAAATAAAATAGTAACATCAACTTTTTGTTATCTTTCTCGGTAAAAAAAATTGAAACGATACTTTAAAAATGTATGAAGATAGAAAAATAAAACGTTGTGATCAAAGTTAAACTGACATTGGGGTTACTTTGATACCTTATGTTTTTTTTAGGATAATTGAATGTAAACCCTTACAGGAGTAATTTCTCCTAAGAAAATAAATAAATCCGTTCGCAGTATCAAAAGTTACAACAATTTACGTCGTTTTGGGGTTATTTTGATCAAATATTTGTGATCAAAGTAACCCCGATATATTATAAAAAAAACTTCAGTATTCAACTTTATTAAAAACAAAAATCAAACATTGAAGAGAGAACAATCTTCTTATAAAATAAACAGTCAAATTTATAGACATACCATAACCAACTATACGTAAGATTCTGATCAATGTGACCCCATGTAGGTGATCAAAGACACCTCATTGAATAAAAACAATTGTTATAAGTACTTAGTTTGAATTGAAGACCCCAAAAACGTTATATTTGTATACCTAAACACACTTGTGACAAGTTAATTGTGATTAAGAACCGTTCACCTCACTACCTTTATTGTTAGTTTAGAAGTTATTTTATACACGAAAAATAGCAAAAAAGTATACGTAAATATAAACACGTGATACGCTATTCTAACGACCGTACTCATTTGTCTAAACAATTAATAAGGATAACTATCGTTCTTGCCAGACTTAAAAAAATATATACAGATGCGTTTGGTAACGGAAGATATTCGCGATTAAAAAATAAAATAAGTTTTTATCAATGTAACCCCAAAGTTCAAAGTAACCCCAGTTTACGGTAGTAACTTGCTCATTTTAAGTATCCAAGATGCAACATTCATATGCAAGTCCAATATCAAATAATATTTTAATGTTAAACTTCAAGTGTAAAACCCATAGATTATATTATGTACCCATGGATCACCCGTTATCTTTACACAATTAGCATTTATCTTAATTTTATTAAATATACTAACCCACTAAGTTTGCACCATCCTTCCAGATACTCGAGGGCTTTATCATGTCAGCAAACATAACACAAAAACCCATTAATAGCGGCGATAAGGCGGTTTTTGTCGCGGTGCCGTAAATAATGCGGGATGTGGATGCTGCGCCCGCGCCGCGCGCGATTTGGGCGATAACGCGCGATACGATATCGGCGGAAGGCGCGCTCTTGACCCGCGATAGCGGGTATAAATAGAACCAGTGTGCTTACCATCAGTCAAGTATCGGGTTAGTACGTTAGGTTTTACTCGATACATACATATACACCGTCGGCTCTTATAACCCGAAAGATTTTAACCACGCATTCTTGATGTAAAAACTAACAAATAACTATAATAATAACTATGTGAGTTTTGTCATTTTTGGCGAAAAAAAAATCTTTTTTTAAAGGTTTTATATCTAACTTTTTAAATCTATTAATGAGGCTAGTGAGACTATTCTCCATAATGGATTAATAGCACCAACGTCGTTAAAAAGACCTTTTGTACGGAGTAACAATTAGAAAATATGTTTTTCCAATTGGTAATAACTCTTGAACTAGGCAATATCCAGAAAAGTTTATATGACATTACAGTTTCTAAATGTGGTAAGGAATATACTGTTAAAATCGGTTGGGTTTAAACATCCCACGGTGTATAAATCAGCATGCCTAGCCAAGATGCTATTCAGCAATCGTATACGATAAGCGATAAGTCACGTG
>JALPQI010027398.1:0-19594 GCA_025490895.1 Thaumatotibia leucotreta
TAGGAGTACCGTAATACCACCCAACTTTGGTCCACAATGCCAACTCCTAAATAAGCATTACATCAAATCTTCTTTTTAAGCTTTGCCCTAAGTTACACCCAATTACACCGTCGAGGCACTTGAACGAGTTGCGTTCAAGGCTGCACGCGGTGAACTCACTCTTGCCGTCCAGCGCACTCGCAATGGAAGATATTCCATTAAGTTTTAGACCATTCTTGGGAGCGTTTGGATTATAGTCAGGAACGGTTGTAAATTTTACTACACATAGTGTTTACCACAGATGTCATATATACCATACGAGCCCCGATGCAGTGGAGTTCGTCTAGTTCGAAACAATTTTTACAAATTTTTGAATATTTTAAAAATGATCACATTATGCTAATGATAAATTGTATGAACGTTAGTCATGGTTAATGTACTACATTTCAAGAGACACAACAATCTGAAGTACGCTTTTGTTGTTTAATAAATCGATTTTAACAAACCAGTGTCTAAATTATATTTTCGTTCACCACCGTAATTCCGCGCTTATAAGCTTGACGCAAAATTCGCAGTGCATCAAGTGTACCATGTCGTCTTTAATATATTAATGGCGTTCTTTACATTCATTGATTATTTACAAAATTAAAAATTGTGGAAAAAATTTAAAAAAATACCTCTCGTAAAATAGTTTTTTTTTTTATTCTGATTTATTAAGTCCAAATATTTTATATTCAAAGAAACTACTTTAGTACTACTATTGAATAGTGAAGGTTTTGTCTCTAAACCTTTTCCCCCGGATGAACGCGATAATCTCGAAAAAGTGTCTAACTGGACGAGAACATATGCATCGGGGCTCGTATATAAAGCAAACGTATCTACTTAGCGTGTCAAATGAACTCGGTAAAATCTACTGAGTTGTCCATCTTTAATCGCAGCTTGCAGCTTTCGGGCGTCAAATTTTGTAAGTTGAAGTGAACAAAAACATTAATAATGCCTCCTTAAATAATATTAATTGCAACAACCAGGGATCGGAAACCGTTATTATTTTCAAACCGTTACCATCCGTCAACCCCAAACCATAATCATAAAGTTTTTGTTCTCATTAACCGATACTTCTTAATGTTCTTTGACGGAACGCTTAATGGCCGATTCTGTTCTCAACGAACGGAATAATAACGGTTTTCCTAATTCTGTTGTAAGAGATGAACTGTCATGTCATGTTCTTCTTATAAAGTTTCCGTTACGGTTAATGTTCTTTCAAACGTTTTTGGCCGCGAACGCTACGTTTAGTGTTCTTGGGAACGGAATAATAGTGGTTTTCCTGTCAAAATTGATTTGAACAAATAGACAATCACATGTGGTGCCTATTCTCCGATTAATCGAGATTGAATGTCGTATGGCTTGTATAAGGAAAACGTATTGAAATGACGTTTCGTGTCGTTTACTATTTTCATATTTATGGATACTGGAATAGAGACCCACTAGAATTTTAAAATCTGTTCCAAATTTAAACGCATAACCGAACGTAGTTAAGGAAAAAGGACGCAATACACTACAATCTGCCAATTTGTTTTAAATCCTATGTCAAAAGGAAAAGCCATCAATTTAAGTGACAAAGTGGCACCTTTTCGTTCACCTTTTCACCGCCACGTCAAAAAATAAAAGCGAGCAACACACGCCAAGCAACAAATTGCATGTAAACAACTAACTCAACAAAGTAAGTATCAGCTTCGTAGTGTTAAACGAACATATATTTTATCAGTTATATCAATTCATTGGCGGCGAAAAAATGTCCTTACCTACTGTTATCAGGAGGTAATGTTATGATTACAGTCACGTTAATTCCTATAGCAAGGCTAGCATATCTTGTGTTTAACATCAACTTGCCGCCACACTTCTCTTTTTAATCTATACAATTGAAAAAAGACGCGTAGCTGCGAGTTGCTTGTTAATGCAGATTTCTTTAAGTTTGGCAACAGAGTTTGCAATCTGTCACCAACCTCTTTTGAGAAACTGAACTTGCTTTTCAAAAGAGGTCGATAGATCTGAGTCCGTAGCTATGTTAGCTAACGTGCCAATCGCTACGCTACGCTGAGCAGGTAGTGTATCGTAGTTTTCTCTCTGTCACTCTTTCTTATTGGTGTGACGAAGACAGTTGAGTTTCGTTCGCGACTGAATGTTAGCGATTGGCATATTGGCTACACAACCTGTTCGTTACAAAAATAGCTAAATATAATCATTTCATCGCCAACACAGTTAACTAATGTGTCTTGATGTTTATGATTAAGGCAATTGGACTGGATGCGTGTAAGAGTTACGAATAAATGCAATGTCATTTGCAGACACCAATAAACTAACATGTTTTACCACAAAAATCAACTATATTCCAAATAGCTGACTGTGAGTCGTGAGACTGGTGACTTGCTTCAACCTTTTCAACGCCACGTAAAACTATAAAAGCTAAATTTGAACTTTACGCACGTGTATAGTTACATATTATTTTGTGGATTGTGACTTACAAATAGTCTTTGGCGTTGAAACTCTCTTGTTAATCAGTACCTACCAATATATCAGTCATTGTCCAATCTAATTGAAACCTTGTGGACGGCGATAACGGTTATATTAGTTACACTGTTTCAACGCCAAAGACCGATATACAAGTCACAGATCAATAGAGACCTAGTCGCACTTGCTTAAAATAGTTTTTGACAAATTCCTTTGTGACACTTTGGTGGCGTGGATGGAGTGACAGCTGCTGTTTTTGCCGTGGCATTGAAAAGGTTAGTGTTATGATTCAGTGCGACAATATGTCGCCGCGAGATAGATTATCCATCTCCCTTTTATTCATATTATTGGTAAAAGATAGAAAATCTATACATGTAGCGATAACATACTGACATAGCAATCATGTGCTAAGCGTACAGTATAGTTCGAGAAATATAAATTGAACGTTTATTTTTACTATAATGTAGGTAGAAAGTTACCAATTTATATTTCACGAACTCAGTCGTCGTATGTCAAGTTCTTAAATTGATGCCGTTCTGATTGTGTCACTAATTTTTTATAGTTAGCATAATAGTATAGCAAGATAGTAGTTAGAGCAACACACCCAAAGAAGATGTTGACGAAGGCTTAAATGAGCAATATGAAATAGACAATACAACAAATTACCAAAGTTTATATAGTTGACCCCAGTTAAAATGACGAATCAAGAATGGGTGACAAAGACAGATCGGGACCAATTCAAGATTTTAAGAAAAAACAATTGAGACGTCACTGAAAATAAAGGTTTACTAATGTTTGGCAAATAATTTTTCCCAAAGTATCACATCGCAAACTATTTTTCCCAAATTTTCATTTGGCAAAAATTCAATTGTCAAAACTACTTATCGCAATTTTACAGTTAGCAAGCCTTTTTGTTAGCAAGCGATTGTTTAGCAAAGAATTACTTGGTCGTTTTTATTTTCCCAAAAAATTTTTTGGCAAATGCATCGTTTAGCGTAACATACTAATCCCAAAATATTGTATGGCATAAGATTTATACCGCATATACAATATTACGTCGCAACCAATTTTTCGCATAAAGTCATTTCGCCGAAAGATCATATTCCCATTGAATCTTATGAAATCGTTTTATTTCCCAAGTAAATTGTTGGAAATTCTATCTTTGGGCTTGGTTTTTAATTGGAACTTTTTATTATGCATATTTTCATGTAGTTGATAGTTTAGCTGGCATTTAGTAACTTAATAATTACCAATGTTTTTGGGTATAGTTTGAGGTGAATAATATATAGGTATGTTTATGTTTTTTTTAATAAAAGCTCACACGGGGTTTTATATTATGTTGATAAACAATTAAAAGCCAGGTTCTAAACAGTAATTTAGATGAAACTGATGAGGGAACGCAATGCCGAGGGAATAACAAAACAGTCGGTTCTGGCACGCTCGCTTCGCTCGCTCGGCTCGTGCGCTGTATGGTCGCAGTTTCACCTAACACTCCTCCTCGCTTCGCTCGTCGTCGTACCTAACGGTGGCTCTGGGATAGTTTTTTTATTAAAATGAAAATAAAAATATAGTTTTTTTATCCGTGGCTATGTGTACCTTCTTAGTACCTACCAATAAAAAATATGAATAGTGATCATTATGATGGATTTTATTTTCTCACTTCATTCATTATGATACCAAATATTCATGAAATACGTTTTTTGTTCCAGGCAAGTTCAAGTTAAGGGTTGTGCAAAAAAGTACGAAATTTCTGTATAGACCTACGAACTTTAAAATAATATTATCATTTGCCAGGCTTTTGCTATAAGTAGAACTTGCGAAGTATCAAATTGGGGAATTTTTTTTTTGGATTTTAATTTATGACAAAATAAAACATTTGCTTAATAAGCATTTGCTTAATAAAATCTTGACGAAGTGAAACTTTGCAAAATAATAATTTGACCAAATGAATAAAATGAGAAATGTAACTTTGCTAAAGATTTGTTTGGGAAATGAGACTATTGCGATAAATTATTTGGGAAGTCATATTTGGGAAACATAATTTGCCAAATGGCAGTACACCGAAAATAAAACTAAGGCTGCGTTTCACCAAACTTTTATTCGAAGAATAACGCTTTCTCTCAGATATATAATGTAGTGCTAAAGTACTATGGAGATTTGACATGACTATTCGAAAATAAGCGTTATATTTCGAATCAAAGTTTGGTCAAATCGACTAAGTGAAACACGTACACGGTCCAGAATCGAAATCTTTGATAGAGTTAACTGGGTTGGCGTGTGTACCTACTAAAACTAAAAAAGGAAAAAGACTATATATATTAATATTTATTTATTCGTGGTTAGCTTGGTCTTCCACATTCCAGCGTTTCACCGCTGCCGCTGGAGTCAGCATATGAGTATATGACCGCAGCCGATCTGATGATAACGAGTACTTTTGCGCACTGAGGTTGCAACGCAACAAATACTCATCACTGCTATCTCAAAGGGAAAAGGATTCTTGCTATATCAAAGGGTTCCAGGATGGCTGGCACATACGCGGGTTAGGTCCTCTGGCATGGCATCTTCCACTTTCTTCTATGCTGGTATACCAAGGCATCCATTCAGGTGTCTTAAAATCAAAGGGTCCATGGTATTTAAGGCTGTGGAACACGGCACCTCATTAGTTTGATTTGAGCGATTAAGTATGAAACACCATTATATAAGTGATACGTAGGCTTAGGACTTTTCATAGCATATCGTGGTTCTAAAATCCTTGGAGCCGCTATGTGTAAAATTTGCGAAGTCAAAGTATATTGTAATATTAAATATAATGATTTATACCTACTGTCACATCGTTACTGAATTAATTTTATTCGAACGTAATTAATTTTAAAAAACGAACTTGATTTCATAAAAAGTGCATACGAAATTAGTTACCTATATCAGAAACCATAAAAAAATTAGACTATTAGTGTTCAAAATAAACTAGAAAAAGTCTTAAATCGGAAATAGTGATGAAAATGGCGAAAGTATCATGTTGTTATTCTCGAAAGGTTCGAATCTTTCGTATAAATTACATGTAACTTCCGAACAAGAAACAAAACTGACGTTACCTTTGAAGTAAATAGACTTCACTTCACGTTGACATCACATAGAGCATAGATTAATGATTCCAATTTATAAGTATTTTATCATAATTAATAATTTAAACTGTTTCAAACTGTTTCTTGACAACTGATATTGAGATTTAGTCTGAGCAAAATGAAAAGTCACGTGTTTGTACGAGAGCCAATACATTCGGAGTATCATAACTCAATAAAATAATGCGAAAAAAAAAAGTATTTTACTCGTAAAACACTGAAAGATGCGAAAGGTTAAATCATAGCTCTGTAACGAAAGATGATACTGTATTTTTGTTCTTTCGTGTTATTTTCATACCTAATCAGAACCCTGATTTCTATGACATAATGTAGGTACCATAATAAAGAAATACCACGATACCTCGAGAACACGACATTAACGACGTTTATTTTTGACACACAAAAGAACTTAAAGATAAGACTAAGATTAAGGACCGGACTATTTTTTGGTGAGTTGAAAGGATGTCACAAAAAAAATCATAAATTTATTCTCACTAACTTTTACCTGCAGATGTGTAATGTACGTGATAAAAAAAATCAAGCTTTCAATATAAATTTACTTAATGCCTCTCAAGGAATAGCTTAGGAGTAAACGTAAAGTCAAACTTGCACTATTTTTTTTCCAAGACACCCAATCGAAAAACCTTCTTGGCTTATGATCGGACTAGTATCTCATTTCAACTCTAAAGTAAGGAGTAAAAGGTGCATAGCTTCCTGTTAAAGATGAAATCTCCAAAAATTCTCGAAAAACTAACTTTTTTTTTAAACGTTCGTAGCTCAGGACTGATGCGGCTGAGCGAGAGCGAGAGGGGCGGGGTGAAATGGTGTCATGCATAATATAGCAAGTGAGGAAAAAATACTACTATTTCAGTAGTTATTTCGGTCATCCGATCTTAGCCGGGTGTACCTTAAGTCGTATAAGTCGACCAACGTCAGTTTTATTTTTTGTTTGGAAGTTACATGTAATTTATACGAAAGATTCGAAACTTTCGAGAAAAACAACATGATACTTTCGCCATTTATCATCTAAGACCGATCTAAGACTTTTTCTAGTTTGTCTTGAACCTAATTGTCTAGTTTTTTTACGGTTTCTGATATAACTAATTTCGTATGCACTTTTTATGAAATCAAGTTCGATTTTTAAAAATAATTACGTTCAATCAAAATTAATTCATAATGATGTGACAGTAGATATAAATCATTATATTTAATATTACAGTATACTTTGACTTCGAAAATTTTACACATAGCGGCTCCATGGATTTTAGAACCACGATATGCTATGAAAAGTCCTAAGCCTAATTATAATATTGCGGCAGCAAAATATTTGGCCAGCGTTGGGATCACGCAAAATAGGCACGTTAGATGTCGAGTTGCGGAAAATGGCGAGAATACAATATCAAACAACCGGCCAAGACCATGTCGGGCCATGCTCAGTATAGGATTCCGTAGTTATTCGAAAACGGCTAGGCCGATTACGTTCGAAATGGTTTTATTTTTAAACCCACAGCCCACCAAAGTTTTTATTCTACCACTTTGTTAGCATAATTAATATGTATACCTGTACCAAATTCTAGTACTAACGGCCACTGAGCTATGCTGCGGACAGACAGACGGACATGGCTAAACTATAAGGGTTTTTTGTTTACTACGAAATCCTAAAAATAGCGCATGAGGAAAAAAACCGGCCAAGTGCATGTATATCCATGCTCAGTATAGCGTTCCGTAGTTGGTCGAAACTGGCTAGACCAATTATGTTCAGGATAGTTAGTATTATCTATCAGCATTCCTTAAGCCAAATATGTAAGATATTTTTCATATTTTTCGAAATAGTGAATTTGAAAAATACCTTTACTCTTTTTGAAATACCTATTCACGGATACCCCACATTGAATTCACGTGTAGAGGAGGAACTCCAATAGTTTTTTTTTTGGATATTTATTATCCGAGTTTGTCGGCTTAACTAATATGTATACCTATTACCTACAACAAATTGTAAATGGTCACTGATCTAAGCAATGGGCGGACAGACAGACGGACAAACGCACGAAACGATAGATGAAGACTGATAGAGCGCTGGCACACTCTAGTACCATGCTAAGAAGAGTATGCTGACAGATAGACAGACGGACTAACGGACAGACAAACGGACATTGCGAAATTATAAGGGTTTTTTATTTTTTTATTTTAACTTTGCCCGATCATAACTAGTTTTTTTTTAACGAAAAAGTGTTAACGCTTTCACAGCCAGTAACAAAAAAGCTCGTTTAAATTTGAATTCTAAAATATTGTTAACAGAGTTCTTAATCACAATTGCGGAAATAACGCGTAATTTATTTTTATTTTTTGATACTGGACATTGTTTTTTTTTGTGATTATTAAGAATTATTTCTATGTCTAGACGGATCCAAGGATAGATGGACGGAAAGAAGGATTAACCAACAGATAGATAGACAGTCAGACGGACGGACGAACAGACAGACTGTAAAAGTACTTACACCCAGAATAATTAAAAAGGCAATCATTTCAAGTAATATCCGGTCGAAATATGTTTATTTGCAGAAATAAACGGGCAGACAAACATACAGACAACGGATGGACAGATGAACAGACAGACAGACAGACGGAAAGATCGACAGATGAACAGACAGACAAACAGACAGACCGTCAGACAGACAAACAGACAGACAGACGGAAAGATCGACAGATGAACAGACAGACAAACAGACAGACCGTCAGACAGACGGAAAGATCGACAGATGAACAGATAGACAGACGGACAGACCGTCAGACAGACAAACAGACAGACAGACGGAAAGCCCGACAGATGAACAGACAGACAGACGGACAGACCGCCGGACAGACAGACAGACAGACCGACAGACACACGGACAGATAGACAGAAAGATCGACAGATGAACAAACAGACAGACGGACAGACCGTCAGACAGACAGACAGACAGACGGAAAGATTGACAGATGAACAGACAGACAGACGGACAGACCGTCAGACAGACAGACATTTCAAGTAATCTGGTCGAAATATGTTTCTTTGCAGATATAAACGGGCAGACAGACAGACGGACAGACAGACGGACCGACAGACAAACAGACAGACAACGGATGGACAGATGAACAGACAGACATACAGACAGACAGACGGACATGGCGAAAATGTAAGGGTTCCTAATTTACTACAGAACCCTTAAAAGTACTTACAGCCAGAATAATTGAAAAGGCAACCATTTTAAATAATATCCGGTCGAAATATGTTTATTTGTAGAAATAAACGGTTGGACAGACGGACGGACAGACATACAGACCGACAGACAAAGAGAAGGATGGACAGATGAACAGACAAACAGACATACAGACACACAGACAGACAGACAGACACACAGACACACAGACAGAAAGATGGACAGATGAACAGACAGACAGACGGACAGACCGTCAGACAGACAGACAGACGGAAAGATCGACAGATGAACAGACAGACAAACGGACAGACCGTCAGACAAACAGACAGACAGACAAAGGGATGAACAGATGAACAGACAGATATACATACATACAGACAGACAGACATTTCATGTAATATCCGGGCGAAATATGCATGTTTCTTTGCAGAAATAAACGGGCAGACAGACATACCGACAGACAAACAGACGGACAACAGATGGACAGATGAACAGACAGACAGACAGACATATACAGACAGACAGACGGACATGGCGAATCTGTAAGGGTTCCTAATTTACTACAGAACCCTAAAAAGTACTTACACCCAGAATAATTAAAAAGGCAACCATTTCAAGTAATAACCGGTCAAAATATGTTTCTTTGCGGAAACAAACGGACGGACAGACGGACGTACAGATAGTCAGTCCGTTCAGATAGACAGACACACAGACAGAGAGACAAACAGACAGACAGAAAGATAGGCAGACGAACAGACAGACAGACGGACAGACCGTCAGACAGACAAACTTACAAACAGACAGACAGACATACAGACAGACAGAGGGAGCCAAAATGCAAGGGTTCCTAATTTACTACAGAATCCTAAAAAGTACTTACACCCAGAATAATTGAGAAAGCAATAATTTTGAGCACTCAAACGGACGGACAGACAGACATGCAGACAGACAGACAAACAGACTGACAGACAGACAAACATACAGACAGCCATACAGACAGACAGGTGGATGGACATTGCGAATCTGTAAGAGTTTCTAATTTACTACAGAACCCTAAGAAATACACCCAGAATAATTGTAAAAGCAATCATTTCGAATACTACGAGTATCTGGTCGAAACATGTTTCTAAGCGGAAACAAACGACCGGATAGACGGACGGACAGACAATCAGACAGGCAGTGAAACAAACAGACATACAGACAGACGGATGGACAGATAAACAGAAAATATACTTTCATTCGCAAAAGAAATGTTCGTTTAAATTTGAACGTTACTATGATGTCAATAGAGTTCAAGCTCACAACTGCGAAAGTAACGAGCTAAGCCGAGGTTAGACCTGGGTCGCGTTTTATAAAGTTACATTTAAGCTTTGTAAACTTGCGGCAATAACTTGCAAGTGTAAACTCAGCTTTAGGTTCGTGATCGGCTTGCAAAGGGTTAAGAAGTACACGAGGCACAAGTAGTAGAGGAGTGTATTTTCAAAAGGGTTTATTTCCACTCTTGCAATAAGGGTTATTTTTTCTATGTTTCCATAAGATAAATTATCTCTATTGACAAAGTGGAAATAAGCCCTTTTGAGAAGACATTCCACAGTTACGATATAATGATTTCATAACAAAACAAAATACACAATTGTGGGACAAAGTCATTTTGCGTCCAGCGGAATGTAGCCAGCAACACCATATTGCTAGTTGTGCTAAGCTCACCTGACGCCAATAGAACACGACTCCAAGCATAGGGGTTCCATTAAGGGAAATAATAGGAACTGCAACTGTCTCCTTGAGCAATTCACGTATCGTACCTATCACTATGTTGACTATTCCAGACGAGTGGGATGCACCCATAACTACGTAGGTAATAGGAGTATGATGCAGGTTATTATAGTAAGTATATATATTTAATTACCAAGGAGCCGAACCCATATTACAAGCCAGGTGCCGGTAGTAGACCAACATCGGGCGTCTTACTCCTCCGTCTTACCTCCTTCTCATTAAACTCTAAAATTAACATAGAAAGAAATATCTACTAATCAGAAAGCTCACAAACTTACCATTATGAACATAGTTACGTATATCATTGGACATCAGCTTAACTTAATACTCAAAACTTAAATGATAATTAAATTATGAACATTATGTCGGAAAAAACATTGACATCTCAGTCAACAACTCGTTGTCAGGTAACCAATTTCCAGGCAAGTTCCCGTCGACGGCGCTAGGAGGCGCCAGAATTGCTAGCACATATTGCATCCTTTCACTTAATTCAATTTAAACCTTTTTCATCATGCGGCCAATATCACACGTCAAACCTAAATGGCTAATCAAATGAAATAAAAATACGAACTATATTCGTGTGGAAAAGAGAGAGCGAGTGGCAGCATGTTTACGTCATCGCGAACAGTTTAATAATGGTTCACGGAACTTTATTTTTCGTTCATCTGTAGTAACGGTAACCAGAAAAGTTTTGTTCTTTCATATAAATCATATAATGTTCTTGTCAAAACCGTTATGTGAAAGAACGAAATTTTTCCGTTCATCTTGAATATTGTGAACCAGAAATATTGTGTTCATTTACAAAACCGTTACCGTATTTAACCGTTACTAATACGAACGGAATTTATAACGGTTAAAGAACAATATCAAATGGTTAATGAAGAACGGTTCCGATCCCTGGCAACAACACAAAAAATATGAATACTGAAGGGCCTGAGACATATTTAAAATCATAGGCAAGTAACAACTTCAGTACAAAATCTGACACGCTCAGCCGCCATACAAATGAATGAACTTGTTTCTTCTTTCCAAATCTAATTCTGTGGTGTTTACCTTTAGATTGAGCAGCGTCCAACACAGTGGAACAGTAGTCGTCGAGGGCGGACCGCAGGTCGTCGACCAGCCGGTTCAAATACGCGAGATTGCTCTCTTTGGCCGCTGGGTCTGATGGGCACAGGTCTTGGCTCTGGAAATTCTGGAACGAAGTCAAAGTATTCTTCATTCAACTAGGCCCAGCAACGAGCGCTTTTGAATCGTTAAACTAAATGGTAAATAAAAAAACAACTTCCGGTTCTAAACATCACGGAGACAAACCTGGCAAGAAACTCAGCGGGACTTGTTTTTTTCAAATAATAATCTTACAGCTAACATGCAAAACATAAACTTGATTTAATATCAGTGATCGGATGAGGGCGTGCCATTTCGGGTTATTCGCAACCTGTTACAATGACTTTGTCATCTGACTCTGCTGACAAATTGGTTGTAAAACAGGTGAGAATAACCCGAAATGTCCCCATGGCGATCACTGTTTAATATGAATGCAGATATAGTACAATAACTAGAGATGAAGTCTCTAATAGTCAGAACATGCCGTGTTAACATGAACTGGAGATGTTTCATTGTATTATATTCCCGTGTGGTGACGGCAGTAAGAATACATTTGTCACCACTGCAACTCTTCCGCGGTTGTCGTAAGAGTTGACTAAGGGATTGAAGTGTCGAATCGCTAACTGAAATGGCAGTGGACGGGGCACATTGCACGTAGAACCGATGACCGTTAGGCGGAAAGGTTCTCGAGTGGCCACGTACGCGGTGTTAATATATGTATAAGGCGGGGAAATTGCACAATCCTTTTTGGGGCCATTTTTGGGCTCGCTTTAGAACGTTTACGTATGGTCACAACTCACCGTTTTGGAGCCGAAGCCGTCGAGACACTTGTACGAGTTGCGTTCAAGGCTGCATGCACTGAACTCGCTCTTGCCGTCTAGCGAGTGGCACTGCGTGTCGTTCAGTTTAGGCTCGTCTGACGATAGGACTCGCAGATTACTCACCGTTTTGGACCCGTAACCGTCGGGGCACTTGAACGAGTTGCGTTCAAGGCTGCACGCACTGAACTCACTCTCGCCGTCCAGCGAGTGGCACTGCGTGTCGTTCAGTTTAGGCTCGTCTGACGATAGGACTCGCAGATTACTCACCGTTTTTGACCCGTAGCCGTCGAGGCACTTGAACGAGTTGCGTTCAAGGCTGCACGCACTGAACTCACTCTTGCCGTCCAGCGAGTGGCACTGCGTGTCGTTCAGTTTAGGCTTGGCTGGCGAGCGGACCGACCTGAAAGATTTGTATTTTGTAAATGCAGTTCCCGCTTAAACCACTAATTGGAGTTCGAGGCCAAAGAATCTACGAAAATATTGCCACAACAATGAAATGTTCATACAATAGTAAATCCTTATTTTCTAAAAACAGACGTTGAGATATCTTATTTATTGGTAATTTTAATTCTTTACTTTATAGAAACAATATTATTTACTTATTTTCACGGAAATATAAGATATTTTAATAAAAACGGAATTATCCGCAATTATTAGTAACAAAGTTGGTATTGCGCTGGTATCACCTCAGCTGTTAATAACATTTGGTACAGCAATTTAAGTACACATAAATTAAAACCCTATTTCTGCATACGTTTAGAAAATTGCAGAATAATACATTGTAGCGTACTTTATGTTCACATTTCGTATTCATAAAATTCCTTTGACCTACACTTTGGCAGTGCTATAGTTCTCCATTTAAATTATCATAGAGATCTAACGTTTTGTTTGTGTTCACTGGTAATTTTAAGTTCTTTACAAGAAAATGTTGTCATATCAATATTAGTTAAGAGAAAAGAAAAGTTTTTAGGTATTTACGTGTTTTTAAGAAAATCCTAGTTGTGACAGCCATATTAAACAGAAAGGCGTAAAAACATTACAGAGGTATATAATGTTTTTATTAGGAATTATTTTAAATAAATAAATTAAATAACAAAAAGGTTGTGGAAACCTGAAAACTTTATTTAACAATGACATAAGAGACTTTGACAGATTTGACAATAACACATCTGTCGTAGTTTCGTTGGCCTCGAACTCCAATTACTGGTATAGGTATAGTTGAAGCACGAATTAAGGTGCATGCAGACCAAAAGAGCATTCACTGCTCTACGAAATCAACGAATCACGTTTCGTATAACGATCGAATTTCGTAGAGTAGGGGGATAGAACAGCGAATACCTTTACATGGTTATGGAATAGACAGGAAAATATACGCATATTTTAATGCCTCCCACCTTTATACGCACAGGTGGCCGCACAGTTTTACCCTCGCTTGAGAAAGATAATTATATATTTCATTTCGCTTTTCCTTTATTCTATTTACGTTATCTATCGTAACCTATAGCCTAAAGGCCTCAGTTTTCTTCATCGTGTTTTTTGGCGTTTTATAGTAGAGTGTCACGAATAAACTAGAGTTCTCGGTCGTGCCCGAGTTTCGTGTACCCCATTGATTTAGAATATATAAGTGGATCCCCAAACAGCTCAAAAAAATGGCCCCAAAAAATGGGCTGCAGAAGTAAATATTGCGGTCCTTTTGCTCCGCTATTCGGTTCTGACAGTTGACATTTGGTCACCTTACGGTATAGCATCATTATTCCTTAAACATAAAAGTTTCTACTATTTTGCGGTGTTGTTCGCAAATTGGACACTTATTGCTCACTTCACAAAGTTTTTTATTCTTTGAGTTTTTTTTTCTTATAGTTTATTGTAAGTGAGCGTTATTAGCTTCAACTGAAACATGATAGAAATGACTTTTAGTGCCACTTTTCTTGGTTTTTTTGTTTAGCTCTGTGCGTCCATTTATTATTTAATGTCATTGGTGTACCCGTTTCTTTACTACTGGGAAACGGGTTTCTAGCCCGTTTGGAACGTGCAATTAAATGTAATGACGTGTAATACACGGGTATCCTTGTAACCGTGTGAACGCCTGTCAAGTTTGACCTAGAATCACCTAAACAGTCACCATTTTCACCACTCACCTGAAAGAGTGGTTGAGCAACCTCCTCTCGCTCCTCTGAAAGTAGTCATTGTGGAACTCTAGCTCCTCGGCGATGTTAGGCGCGCTCGAGGATAAAGTGGCGGGGGTGGTGTCCGGTGGAGAGGGGGGGTCACAAGGGGAGGCGCTTAGCTGCTCGATGAGGCGTTTTATCGTGGAGGTCGTCTGGAAAGACGCTAGTTTTAAGTAGTGGTACGCTAATTTCAACCCCTTTTTATCCCTTAGGGTTGAAAGTTTGAGGTGCAAGGCTCGGAACCGGTTTTTTTCGAAAACTAAATAGCCCAATATTTAAAATGTTTTATATTCTTTATGTAGTACTCAAAATGTTCTGAAATTACTACAGCGTATTTTTAAATTACTCCATTAACAACGAATTGATACACCAAAGAACAAAAAAGAACGAAATTCGATTTCGTTCTTTTGTATGGAGTAAAAACCGGTATCCGAGCCCTGATGAGGTGTGTATATTTTTTCAGGGTGCTGTTTTGAAACTTGGTTTATAGACTCTTCGATACTAAACAAGATTTTTTGCGGTTTATGAAATTCTTCCCCTAAGTGATAAAAAAGGGGTTGAAAGTTTTTCTGAGGTGTGTATTTTTCAGATTGCAGATTAGATACTTCGTTTATAGAGTCTTTGATACTAAACAACAATTGTTTTTGCGGTTTTCGAAATTCATCCTGAAGGGTCAAAGGGGTTGAAAATTCGAATGAGGTGTGTATTTTTTAGGTTGCTGATGTCGTTTATAGTATTGAATGTATAAATGTATCCCGAAGAGATAAAAACCGGCCAAGTGCGAGCCGGACTCGCGCGCGAAGGGTTCCGTACCATTATCAATTTATTATTAAAAAATACAGTTAAATCAACCTACCTCAAAAACTATAGGAGATAATTTAATCAAACCAAAAATCGTTGATAGAGTTTATTAATGTGCATAACATATATTTTTTTTAGAATTTTATATCGCGTAGTTTAAAAAATAGAGGGGGGGGGACACATTTTTCAGATTTGAGAGCTAATATCTCGAAAACGATTTGCTTAAATAAAAATGAGATGTATAAACCTTCATATCATTTTCAAAAACCTTTCTATTAATACCCCACACGCTTATATACAACAAAAATTTTTTTTCTATCCCTCAGTTACATGTATGGAGGGCCCCCACCCCAATGGTTTTTTTTACAATTTAGTAACAGAATCCTGTAGCGGTTCATACAACACATATTCTTACCAAATTTCGTTACTGTAGCATTTATAGTTTCCGAGTAAATCGGCTGTGACAGACGGACAGACGGACAGACGGACATGACGAATCTATAAGGGTTCCGTTTTGCCATTTTGGCTACGGAACCCTAAAAAGGGGTTGAAAGTTTTAATGAGCGGTGTATTTTTTTTGTTGCAGACTTGAAACTTCGTTTATAGATTCTTCGATTCGAAACTAGAAAAGTGTTTTTTGTGGTTTACGAAATTCATCCCCTAAGGGATAAAAAGGGGTTACTTGTTCTACATTGCGCGCCGAAGTAATTCGTACGGATAATTTTGTTAGACAAAGGTACACAAAAGAGTTACCTGGTTTTCTGAATCGCAACTGATCTTCTGCGGCCATCCGATGACTGAAAGGGACTCTTCGATGGCATTCGGGTCCCAGAGAGATATCCATTTATTCAATTTACTTCTTATGACTGCAAACACACAAGTATATTTCTTTTCTACAAGTACACTCAACCAAACGACGACGAGTGACGATGACAATTTCACGACATTGACAACTCCTACAATTGTAAATTTACTGTTTCTCCAATCTGGGGCGTCTATAGGCTACATTTACCGTTTACCATCGGAAGGGCCGGGCGTTTGTTTGCCACCAACATAAAATTTAGTGCAGGAACTTTAATAAATCAACAGTAATTAACTTCTTTTTTGCGAAGCAAAATTACAATTGTCATGACATTTGTAGCGAAATTCCGACATAAGCCAAATTGAATGAAAATTGTACTCAACCTCCCGACAATTGTCACGGGTTTCGGAAAATAAAAAGTAGTTCATTAACGATTTAAAAAAGTTATCAGTAACAATTTTATGTTTGTGGCAAATCCGATAGTAAGCTGTAGCCGTAGCCAACAGAGGCCTGTGACGTCGGTAATAGTGATATTTTACAATTGTCACACTTGTAGTTATGGTGAAATAGGCCACAGATTATAAGAAATTTCATACTACTTGTCAATTTACATTGCGGTTGAAAGTACAGTCAAGTGCAAAACTATGTATCAAAAGAATCCTCTTATAAATATGTTAAGACGTTCTTATTACACAGAATTAAAGTGCATAAGGACGTATTATTTATATCCTCGGTATCCTGTGGCAAATGCAGCTGTGACATAAATGTAATTGTAATTCTTCTGTATCTCGCTTTTGTAAAAATATCCTACAAGTTTCATTGATGAATTTTATTCATTAGGTAGGTAGAAACTTCTAAACGTTTTATTCTAACACCAAACTTAAACATTTTCATTCGAGAAATCAAACATTTTATCCTACAAAAATTAAATCATACGAATTAGAAATGTGGGCGTTTTCACAAACCGTTGTTGGAATCACTTTGTTATTTAATTCGGACAAGTTTGGGCTTGTTCTACTCAGGATCACGAGCTCTTTCGATTGTAATAGGAGAAAAAAATCTCCCAAAATGTTTTGATCAATTACGATATCGATTTTTCATAGATGTTCAAAGGCGGTAGCGTAATGTAAGGAATGAAAACGGTATGAAAATTATGGGACATTTTTTTTCTCCTGACAGAATCGAAAGAGCTCGTGATTCTGAGTCGAATAAGCCTAAACTTGTCCAAATTAAATAACAAAGTGTTTTCAACACCGTTTTGTGTAAACGCCTATCTATGTATCTAATCGAACCTAGCTACATAGTTTAAACATGCGACCATATATAACATGGACGTCTAACGCCAGCTCAAAAATGCCCCCAAAAACAATTGTTCAATAGCGCTTTTCGTGACACCGCGCATATTTCGGCGCAACATCTTTAACAAATGTTTATAGAATATAGCCAATCAAAACTTTGATGGGCCAATCACAACTATTTTTAAATGGCGGTTTAAGTTCTTATAGGTTGATATTGAAATTCATTACAGTAATGCATTGAAGAGGGGGTTACACTTGTCAACTAAAACGCAGGACCGCTTTTGAAAGGCAATTTAGTATGGCGTGCAGCTTCCATAATTTATTTGAAAGAAAAAAAGAAATAATATTTATTTGTGACACATATACTTCGTTTTTTTTAGCATTAGAAAGACCTTTGCAGAACGAGATATAAGGTTTTTTTACAGGCAAATTCTGCGGATCGAACAGTAAATACGAGTTATTAAATATCACGAATTTATTATCATGCTATATTAATACACATTACTCAGTGTTGTGAACAGATAAGAAACATAATGTTAGTTAATTTATATTCTAAGATGAAAAGACAGTAATTTTAATAAATTGCGTTTGCAATTTTTCATGGAAAGGTTGTACATTAAAAAACCTAAAGAGGCAGAGTTCTCACACAATTTTAAAATGTCACTGTCTGTCATTCGACTTCATATTGTTGTTGGTTGAGTCGGTTGTGTTTTATATTGCTGTTAGCTTACTTAAAGATTGTTGTTATCGTTTTTGTTCAATTTCGTTATGAATTGTTGATCTATTTAGATATTTTGTTTGTTGGTGCACATTTATTTTGTCAGCCTCTGTAGCCTAGTTGGTAGTGACCCTGCCTACGAAGCTGGAGGTTCCGGGTTCGAATCCTGGCGAGGGCATTCTTTGTGTATTTATTTATCACAAATGTTTGTTCCTTGGTCATGGCTGTCTATGTATTTAAGTATCTATTATGTATCTGTCTATTATATATATCGTCGCCTGGTACCCACATCACAAGCCTTAATTGAGCTTACCGTGGGACTAGGTTGATTTGTGTAAGATGTCCCAAGATATTTATTTATTTATTATTTATTTAAAATGGATGAAAGCTAAATCCTGTGACTACCAGTGAAAAGCGGATGGTGGTGAATATTTACAAATTAAGAAATGTGCCATAGAAAGCAATATCCATGGATTTAGAATATGGATATGGATTTGACAACGTAATAATAATAGCAAGAACGAAAGGGATGGTCTTATGAAACTTTTTTACTAGTGGAAGTGAAAAGGAACGATAATCGTCCGTCCTTATCACTGTGCCACTATTTTTTGTGTGTGTGTGTGTTAGATGCTAAGTCTAAGGGCCACACACACAAGTATCTTCTTAGTAGTAAGTGACTATGTCTATCCCTCTTAGTGGCACACTATGTGCGGCCCCTAGGCAATATCCCACTAAATCGGAACGTGTGAAAAAGACTGCTGAGACTGCTGGCATATCGTTGGCTACGGTATATAACATTTTAAAAGAATATTTTTTTTTAAATGAAATTAGATAATGTGATAGATAACACTGTGGAAAAAAATATTATAAACGTTGGTGGTTCCGAGTCCTCGGACTCTTCCACTGACAGTGAATAAAACTATGTATGTCATCTGAGTTTTATTTACCGCCTATAATGGCGACAAATACTAAACGACGTTGCCGATGCGTAGGGTTGTCTTAGTATTGTTATCTGCTCAGTCTTTATGACACCGTGTCCGCTTTTATACCGATAGTTTTAATCCTTAATGCATGACATTTAAAAGTATTGGGAGTGCATAATGTAAGCCAGATTAAATATGCAAATATTGTTTAAATTTTAGACTGTAAACTTCATTCAATTCAGTAAATGTAAAATCGGTACGATATTAGTTACAAATAAAAAAAATACTTTGTTAAAAACCGCCAAACACTAAACGAAAATTTTCAATATACCTGTATATTATTGGTCCAAACCTTGACGTCAAAAAATTTTTTTTAG
>JALPQI010027399.1:0-17576 GCA_025490895.1 Thaumatotibia leucotreta
TGTGGAATTTTACATTAGGTCTCATAATATTTTTTGTTTATTTCGATGTCTAGAATGCATAGTTAAATCTTCCGCAATGCTCGGGAGCACCGTGAATAATATCATAAGCCATTAATGCAATGCTATAACGCCTGCAATGTATTCGTTTGGACTCGACACGATAGAGTGCTCTACCAACGGCATAAAATATCACAGGCGCGAATTTGCCCTCCTGACACTGGATTTTAACAATTGAAAAAATAGGTTCCGGTATAAAAAAAAACTGTCATATCATAGCTCAATGCCAATGAAAGAAATCCTAGACACGCGCCTGTAGTTCAGAATATATAAACAAACCCTTTCTTTATTAATAGGATTCGAAAACACTGTTGACACAACAGTGTATCAGTCAATCTAGGATATATTCATAGTTTAAGTACAGTCGCCATCAGATATATGGTAGCGGTCGAGGTTCCCAAATAAATCGGAGCAACGTAAAATTTCAATAAATTCGTTACGTGAGAAAAGGGCAATGATTTGGGAGCGTGTAATTGGTCATAAATTTAGGGGCAGTCACTTTTCAATTAATTCGTAGCGTACAAGTATAGGTAAAGATATCGGAACGAACATGACTCAAAGATATCGAAGCAGCCAGGATGATCATAAAGATCGGAACATTTATAGGAAATATACCTTAAGTCTGCGTCACATAGTTTATTTTAATATGTTACCTACTATGTTGTCACTACTACTACTTTAAGTTGTCAATGTCAAAGATGATTTTGACGGCACTGTTGTGGGTGAGTAAATGAGTTTCCTAGATAAAAGAGAAGTTTTCAAGCATCATTATCGAAAAATGCATAAATTCAATTTTGATTTTTTTTATTGATGTAATCATATTAATATGGGATAAGTAAATAAAATCGTAAAGCTAGGAAATGATTTATTTGAACGAAACTAAAAAAGTATAAAGGGTGAACAGAATACCTAAAAGTCATTTGCGGATCCTATTTTACCACGGTGACAAGTCCGAGAATTGTAAATTGACTGTTTCTCCCATTGCAGGTGTCCACGGGTTACGGTTACCACTTATCATCAGACGGGCCGTGTGGTCGTTTGTGTTTCAAATATATTGCAAGAACTTTTAGCAATCAACAATAAATACCGTCTTTTAAGCGAAGCAAAATTATATATTGTCACAAAAATACGACAATTGTAGCGAAATTCCAACATAGGTCGAACCTCATATCAAGAATTTACGAAAGTCGTACTAAACCTTGTGACAATTGTAACGACTTTCCGAAAGTAAAATAGTAAATTACGATAAGGTAAAGGTACACTATGCCGGGATAGTACATTATGCCGTGATATTTAGATTTTTGTCGTAAAATAAGGAAACTATCATTAAACTCATGATTTAAATAAATACTTCATAAATTATAGCTCATAAACAACCGATAAACACAATTATGAGACATACTTAATCAATTCTAAAGCAGTGAGGCTCTTCCGAATCCGTTAGTCCTAACCAAACAGTAGTTCCATAGGATCGTGTAGTCGGCGAGCGTAAGGAGGCAGTGGGAACTTCGTAAGGTTTCTCTGACATGTTGATAAGTTTATTTGGACTAAATTTGTAAAACTATTGCCTTGTAGTTATTAACCAAAGTTTTCAATTATTTTTCATGTCAATATAAAGCATATTTTAATGAAAATAGTCTATTTGATGATTCCCGTAATTATGTTCACAAATCAGATGCAATGAACGTAATTGCGGGAGTATCACGGAATAACGGAAAATCAGACATCAATGTTTTCTTCAATCATTTATAACTGGGGCTACATTTTTTCATAAATTTGATGTAAATGGGTATATTCATGACTAAAGATGACAGTGACGTAATTCCGGTGGGTTCCCTCTATCTGGCATAATTTATTTTGTCCGAAACGCTTAGGACATAACAGACTTGGCATAATCTATTTTGGCATAATTTGAATGAGGCAGAAACATCACTTGGCATAAATAACAATATTTCGAACATTATTTTGTCCGAAACTATCTTGGCATATCATTATTTACGCCGAGTATTATAAGACAGAAATTAGATTTGCATATTTTTTTTTTGGTATATAGCCACATGTTCGAAACTTACCTTGCATTTTTCGTCAGGCAGAATTTGTTGTGAGGGCGAAAATTTCTGCGTGAGCGAGCGAAGCGAGCGAACAAAACCTTCCGGGGCAGATCCGACTCGGACAGGTTAGGTTAGAAGACTAAGGCGGGAGCTTTGCTCCCGCCTTAGTCTTCGAGGTTATTTTTTTTTTAACAACCTAGAAAGTACTCCGCTCAGAAGTGTATGCTAAAACAAACTATGCCGATACTTTTTATGCACATCCAAATTATGCCTCATTATTAATAGGAGCATCAAAATTATGCACATGTAATATTCGGACAATTCGAAATCTGCCATAACGAACTATGCCAAACTTGAGTATGCCACAACAGTTTCTGCACAAAGCCCATTATGACTACATACATTATGCCATATAGAATTATTCATAAAAAAATTATGCCACAACAGGGTGAACCAATTCCGGTATATGATTATTTTTCAATTTCAGTGTTATTTTCAAGCCCAAAGTTAGTGCTCGTTACGTCATAAGTACGAAGTAATGGAGTATAGTATCAACAATAAATGTCTTATATTTGTAAAAACAATGTACAAAAGATAAACATGTCCGTGTTATTCTCACAATTATTATACTACCTTCCAGTCTAAGAAGAGGTTTTCTCGATTTTTCTAATTTAAGATATTTTTTCCGACTCCCGTAATAATGTACAAGAATTTTCTTCTTATGTCTGTTATTCCGGTATATGAGGAATAGTAAACAAAATATACAAATATTAATAAAAACATTACAGGAAAAGGGGGCTATTGGATTATTAGGGTTTGTTAATTGAATAGAAGCCCTTACTGTAACAACATGACGGTTCGTAACTCCGACCGTTCACCCATCAGTCTGCCTGTCTATCGGTCTACGCTATAGCTCAGTTAGGCACATTCATATTTGGATTAGGGGTATTAATCACGCGCAAAAAAATAAAACGTAAATAAACCCTAAAAATGCAATATACATATATCCTATATGGTAGGTATATACTTATTAGCATAAGTGCATGCATGTATTTTATGTAGAAGATTGCTTTTTCCAAACGTGTAGGTACCCAAATAGTTTCATAAGACGTTAAAATATTTTTTTTATTTAATTTATGTTCTTTCAATTATAAATTTGGATAAATGTTTTCAATAAATAAATAGCAGGTCTTACAAAATCCAAGTCTTTCGTTAAACATTTTTTATTTTGATATTTATAATTATAGAGTCTTTACTAATCTTACAAAATTACGATATTTTTTTCTTATTATGACACGATTGTAATCATTTTTAATTCTATTATTTTAATAGAATACTTGAATAATGCAACCTTACGAGTTATCACGCAATTATGTGCAACGACTCACGGAATTGAAGCATGCGCCAAATTTTACCACGCAATTACGGACAAACGAAGGGTTTAGCAAATTTGCGATTATTTCCATAATTAAAAGGATATGGGGCAAAATAATGTCTCATATCCATCTCATAAGACACGTCTACAAAATAAAAATGATTACACACCTAGAATTTTCGTATTTTTAAAATAACCCACAATCAAAGTCAAAAGTGCCTTAATATACCGCAATATGGTACATTTACCTTACAAGTGCGAAAAAAATTAAGTGGAGTGGAACGTGTGGAGGTAAATTAAAGCACGACTGAAGGGAGTGCTTTAAATCTACACGAGTTACGAATTTCCTTTTCGCACGTGCATTATTTGTGATAATTGTATGGTGGTGGCAAACAAGCACACGGACCGTCCGATAGTAAGCGGTAGACGTAGCCTGCGGAGGCTTGACATCAGTAACAGTGATATTACATGTATGATATTATATATTATATTTATGCTATTGTTGCTTTACTAAAATACTGGTGACAGTCAGTCAGTATGAGAATGTCTGAAACTATCGGATATACGAAAATATGTTCTTAGGAACCATGTCATCCATTTTAATAAACAGAAAAACTGCATTAATATATTTGAAAAAAAAAAACTACCCAGAAGGGGAATCGAATGCGGTTGTTTTGAAAAAATAAACTTATCTGCACTATTTCTATTCGGATATCCATTGTGCAGGTCTTAAGCAGTAAATAGTAGTATTTGGTTTTTGGAACCATATCCCCTAAGAAGCATGATGTCTAAAATTAATAAAATACATTGTTTTCACATATTCAACACGTTTTTTTCTAATGTATAAATGCAGTTTTTTTTATCAAAATCGATGATAGATAATTAATTATGGTCCCTAAAAACAAATACTACTTAGTATGTCTTATAGTTTCAGAATTTCTCTTTCAAAAAAATAAGTTTTAAGACAAAATATTATTAAATGACGTACTGACATTTCTATTACTCCCTAGGGAATTTCACTTTTCTATTACTCCCGCTATGCATGCAAGCAATGGCGCGCTTAGACAGCAAGTGTAATAAAAAGGTGACATTAACCGGCCCCCAAGATCGCCTGATTTGACAGCTCCTGATTTTTTTTCTGTGGGGTTATTTAAAAGGATTTGTCTTTTCTTATTGGCCAACGAACCTTTAGCAATTAAAACAAAATATTCGAACCACGATCACTGAAATAACGCCGGAAATGTGTGAAAAAGTAATGAAAAATGCGATGAAAAGGGTTGGCATATGCGATGCTACTGGAGGTGGATATTTGTCTGATTATTTTCCATGTGTAATTGCCGACCCAAAATAATTTTATTTATTATGTATAGAATAAAATTTCAAAAATAAAGTGTACCTATATATCTTATTTGGCCACCCTGTATGACTATGAATATATTCTAGATTGACTTATACACTGTTGTCTCAACAGTACTTTCAAATCCCATTGTAATCGCTGTTTAATAATACCTACTTCAATATAATTATTACTCGAACTATTTATTGTGCCACCGCCGAGTACCCGACATCTTCTCACGAAATTTAGCTTTGCTCCTTGTTCTACCTTTGCCAATTTTGGCAATACGTCAAAACAGCGGTTAACTAGATAACTCATTTTAATTATTTAGGCATAATATCTGTCCAATTTGCGAAAGAGACAGAAATATATTTGTCACGATGACAAATGTCTACTCTTTTCGAAGAACGTCACAACAAACCACTCTGTTCTAAATTCAAATTATTGACAACCTATTCAAGACTTGTGGCTGACCATAAAGAATTTAAAGCGATGTGTATATGACACTAAGGTATATTTTCCATAAATGTTGAGATATTTACGACCACCCTGACTGCTCAGATATTTCTGATTATATCTGTGTTCCGATATTTTTGCCTAATTATACGTTACGAATTAATTGAAAAGTGGTTGCTCCTAAATTTGTGACGAATCACATGCCTCTAATTATTGCCCTTTTCTCACGTAACGAATTTATTGAAATTTTACGTTGCTCCGATTTATTTGGGGACCTCGACCGCTACTATATATCTGATGGCGACTGTACAGATACTTACAGACAATAGTTAATTTAATCACTCACTATACCAGAACTCTTTTCTTGGTAAATGTGTAGTTTGTTGTGTCAACAGTATTTGAATCCCTTTCTGATTCCAGTGTGATAATATTATTGGATGCAACGGATTGCTTTACCACCAGTATATACTATCAGAATACAAACAAACCCATTGTTTCCTCATTTTATTCAACTTTTCCCTTCAGCAATAAGAGCCCGCAGCCACGCGCTATGGGCCGCCAGCGGACTGGCGACGAGCGGCGCGGCGCCGTCGGTGAGCGCCGTCGCCAGCAACGTCGGCCGTCCGGCTTGCAGCGCCACTATGGGGCATCCTGTACCCGTACCGTGCTTAGCCAAGTTGCCAATCGCCAACGCTTATTAGCGTATCGTAGTTTTCCCTCTCGGTTACTCTTTCATATTAGTGCGACAAAGACAGTTAGCTGCCTTTCGTTTACTGACAATTAAGCGTTAGCGATTGGCAACTTGTCTAAGCACCCAGGAGCTTCCGCGGCGTTATGAATGCGCGTTTACTTTATATCTGGCTCGCTCGCGCCAATACGCAAGTAAGAACGGAATGAAACACACTCAACGCACCGACTCAAATCTCTACAAGCGGATTTTGGCAACGGCGTCTGCATTATTATCAAACCGCGATTAGAATGGGATTCGAAAGCACTGTGGACACAACAGTATATCAGTCAATCTAGGATATATTCATAGTTTAAGTACAGAGACTTACAGACAATAGTTAAATTAAATTAATCAATTGATTCCATTTTGTAGCGTCTTGACGAAGCCTGCGGCGGATTTATTATGTGTAAATTGAGATCCTGTAGCAAATTCTATCTAATTAATCACTCACTATACAGAACTCTTTTCTTGGTGAATGTGTTATTTGTTGTATCAACAGTATTCGAATCCCTTTCTGATTCCGGTTTGATAATTTTATTCGACGTAAGGGAGTACATACTATCATAATATAAACAAACCCATTGTTTCCTCATTTTATTCCACTTTTCCCTTCAGCAATAAGACCCCGCAGCCAGGCGCTATGGGCGGCCAGCGGACTGGCGACGAGCGGCGCGGCGCCGTCGGTGAGCGCCGTCGCCACCAACGTCGGCCGTCCATGCAGCGCCACTATGGGGCATCCAGAACTCACCTACTCAAATCTCATCAAGTGGGTTTCGGCTACACCACTAAGTACTATACTTGTCATTAACTTACATGGTGGCTTATTTTGGTCCCGTTTTATCCATTTATTGTGCTACCCGCTTTCTACATATATATACTACATACTTTCGCACTTGCATATTAAGAATCTGATGGCAATGGCAACAAACGATTCAAAGTCAAAGTCAAAGTCAAAATATTCTTTATTCAATTAGGCCCAGCAACGAGCGCTTTTGAATCGTTTAACTAAAAAGCAAATGAGAAAAAAAAAACTACTTCCGGTTCTAACCCTACACCACTGCCTGAGAAGAATCCGGCAAGAAACTCAGCGGGACTTTTTTTTTCAAATAATAGTTAGTAGATTAGACGCGGTACCATCATAACTTCATAAGCCTACAGAAAAGACAAAGGAACTGATAGTTTCCTCATTTTATTCCCTTTTCAGCAATAAGATTGAAAAGATAAACGAACCCTTTCTTTCCTCATTTTATTCAACTTTTCCCTTCAGCAATAAGAGCCCGCAGCCACGCGCTATGGGCGGCCAGCGGACTGGCGACGAGCGGCGCGGCGCCGTCGGTGAGCGCCGTCGCCACCAACGTCGGCCGTCCGGCTTGCAGCGCCACTATGGGGCATCCTGAACTCATCTGTAATTGTAAAATAGTTAAAAAAATAAAAACATTTTAAAAAATGTCTACGGCCCTACCGCGAACTTCGAATCTTCGAACACTTTAGAAAGTTAGAATAGTACATTACGACATATGCGAAAGACAGGAAATCCGAAACAAGTGGCGATGTTTTAAAACACGACCGAAGGGAGTGCTTTAATCGACACGAGTTACGATTTTCCTTTTAAATGAATTATGGGAACCTTCAGGACGACATGCTGGAGGGGGACCAGGTGCTTTTACTGTGGATTTTTTGACGAAGTTTGTTGCTGATTTGGTTTTCATCTTACCCCTCTTTAACTTATCTATATCTTAAAACAAAGATATAGATAAGTTAAAGAGAGGTAAGATGAAATGGTATTTTGGGCTAAGAAAAGTCGTCTTTCTGGCACAGCGTCTGCTGGTAGCTTTTTGTCTTATACAATTAAAAAAAACCTAATTATAATGATGCGTCTGCGGATTATTTTTGTTTGACAGTGAGTTGACGAAGCATGTGGTGGATTCCTTTTTTCCTTTTTCTTTGGAGAAATGGTTTAATGCGAATTCTACAGAGTGCTTGCGAGGAAACCGAAAGATTTTAACTATGCATTCCAGACATCAAAATAAACAAAAAATATTATGAGACCTAATGTCAAATACCAAAAAAAAAATGTTTCTTTTCTTTTAGACATTTTTGAATACTTTTTAACATTTCCAATACTTTTTATCATAACAACAATTTGTTAAAAATAATTTGTTTAATGATTTTTTTACAGGTTTTTTCGTCAAGTCTATTCTAAGTTTTTGATTGTCAGGCAAAAGGTGTGGTAATATTAGAACACATTGTTGTAGGATTGTAATCAAAAAGAAGTTTTATGACGAGTTACGTCGAAAAACTTTTCTCGAAAAAAGGTTAATTATCTCTGGAACCAAGCCGAATCCAGGAAATTTTATATAACATTAAATACTCTAAATATGCTCTGGAATTCAGCATTAAAATCTTTCGGTTTCCTCGCGAGCACCCTGTATACATTTTAACCTTCGGCATACGAGGTGGGGTATTACAGACCCCAAATGTATGGAAACCTGATACAGACATTTTTCACCTCGTATGCGGATGGTTAAGATTTCCAAATGAACATTTTCTTTCAGCATACTTTATCTAGTTTAATTTGAGTAGTTTTTCACAAAAGTATGAAACCTAAAGACAAATAAAATACTAACCCTGGTATAATTGGAAGTGTTTGAACCAGTAACATCCACCAACAGACATGTGGTAGCATTATTTTCCATGATTCCGTAGGTTTTCTTGCAGTCGGAAGGACTTAGCTGTTTGACTGGTGATGAAACGATTGCCATCTCGAAGCCAGTCTGATCCTAAATAAATAAAAGGCACTTTTTATGCGAGATAAATAAAACTCAAAGATGTACAAGCTAGGGACCAGTAAGGGACAGAAAATACAACATAATTCGATTACTTAGATTACTTTTTGATCGCTTGTTTAGGTGCTATACAGGATTCTCGCTTAATAGAAGATTGTCATGAAAACTGGTAAAGGTTGTTTGAGATTAAAATCACCTAGGAGCTAGAAGATTTAAGAGTCAGACCTTTACAAAATCGTTCAGATATTTAGGTACCTATACTTTTCGCGTCCAAATATGAATTTTACAGGTACTTACTTGTCGCAAACCCCAACTATATATCCTAGCAACTCCATGCCAAAACCCATCCTCCATGATCTCAATCGCTCCTCTTTTGACCCCAGGTTCTACCCTCAACAGGGCCAAAGTCGCAGGTATCCAGTTCTTCGGACTTGCATCTGATTGGTTTAAAGGTGTGGGGTGGAGGTAGATTTTGATGACTTGGTGAATAGTCCCGTCTTTCAGGGGGTTTTTAGCCCCAGCTACTATTGAGTAGGATGTGTCTGTTGTTTCGTTTGATCTGGAAATTAAAGGGAAGTTTTAGAATTTGTGTACCAATTTTTACCGGATATAATTGTAATTTCAATTGCGATTTTATGTAAAACCAACAAATAACCAGTAGGTAGTTAGGCCAGCAAATAACGTTTGTAAACCTAGTAACCTCCTTACCTAGTAACTTATAAATACTTACTTTATGAAGTGTACGAGAATCCCTATAATGTTTAGAAGACAGCTAAGTTAATGATAATTATTGAATCTGGCACGAAGGACCAAAACAAATGAAATTTTATTACAATACAAAAAATACACATATACAGAGACAGAAAATCTCGAAAACATTATTTAGCTTAGCGTTTGTTAGAGTCGTACACTAGTTATGATTTTAAACATGTACCTACTAAATATTTAGCCTAGTAATTAATCTAATGTTCTACTTACGAGTTGCTATAGAACGTCCCCAAGACATTGACGCAGCTAGCAGCGGTGAGCACCCAATCCGGAGCCAGCACCACCCCCCCACACGTCTGCGCCGTCACGTTGCCAACCGATTCAAAGATGGCCGCCAAAAATGGCGCGCTCTCCGGGAATCCCCCGTTTGACGCGTTACTTTTTAAAACCATAGACTCGAGAACTTCGTTTAGTTGCACATTTTGGATATTTTGGTGGATTTCGGTTGAATTTTCAAAATAATTACTGTCAGTCAGATTACTCAGATTAGAACTTTTATTTGTAGAAAACTCCACTGGTTTTGCGTTAAACGTCGTATTTTTTAGTTTTAGAGGGCTGACATTTTCTATTACTTCATCTATCAAAAATGGAGCGCTCTCCGGGATTCCCCTGTTTGACGCGTTACTTTTTAGAACCACAGACTCTAGAACTTTAATCTGTTTTACATTCCCGATATTTAGGTAGTTTTGGGTTGTATTTTCAAAATAATTGTGGTTAGTCAAATTCGAACTTTTATCCGTAGACAACTCAACTGTGCTTTCGTTTAACGTAGGATTTCTTAATTTTAGGTCTGTAGCAATCTCCAGTACTTTATCTGCCAAAAATGGCACGTTCTCTAGGAATCCGTTTGATGCATTACTTTTGAAAACCACAGGCTCTAAATCGTGTTGTTTAGCATTCCCGAGATTTTTGTTATTTTTGTCAAAATCATTTTTAAAATGCGAACTATTTGCAGATATTTCTGCTGTGCTTGCATTTGCTGTATTTTTTAAACTCGATACAGTTTCTAGTGCCATATCTTCATTTTTGATAGCTTCTGGATACACCAGCTCAACAAAATTAGGTTTCTTTTCAATAGAAAACTCAAACGATTCTGCAGAGTTACCCTGAAACCCACCATTGTTTACGGATTCCGGTGCCAGTTCTTGGTACTTTTGACTTTGATATCGTGGAAACGAGTCGATGTTTTGCAGTATTTCAATGGAGTCGTCTGTCAAGTTGAGTTTTTTACCGATCACTTGGAGGACCGGCGCTGAGGCGGTGGAATCACATGGAACAAGACCAAAAACTGGTAGATTATGGAGCGTGGTACTGGTATTGATTAAATTATTGAAATCTGTAGAGCATAAATAATTTCTGGGTGAATATCTGAGCGTTTCAACCGCCTAATTTTGGTGGCATCATTTTTACCGAAGTTTCTATTCGTTACAAAGTGCTATTTTGTCATTTGAAGGAGGCACGGTACCTTATACAGATGACGAAGTATAACATTAAGACATTTACAAACTTCGGCAAAAATGATGCCACCAGAATTAGACGGTTGAAACGCTCTATTCACCCTTCTATACCTATTATACTCCATACAAATTTAGATCCCTGTTTCCTCTCTAAATGGCAATAAAGTTTTTTTTTAGTAATAAGTATAATTGAAAATAAATGAATCCCTCTGCTATATTTTTTCTGTTTTTTATTTAAGAGAGCGAGCATGATGGTGGAAAAGGCATTATTCTGTCTCGTTAGTTGCAATTATTTTCGAATAATTACAACTTTTAGTAGAATATTTACCCAATTAGAAAAATGTCTCATTTTGTCGCTTGCTGTAAGGCCGTATCGTATAAATATATTAAATATACAAACCAATGTCGCCCATATAGTAAGCGAGAAAGTGGGAGGTTTATACTACTTAAGTAAAATGCTCACAAATATTTTAATAAAAAATATTACCCTATTGTACAGTTAAGTGAAAAATATGTATTGAAAGAATCATCTTATAAATATGTTACGACGTTCTTATTACACAGAATTAAAGTGGACTGGGACATATTTTTGAGCATTTATATATACACATTATTTTGCCTTTGACTGTAATTATCAACTAACGTGTTACTAGTGAGGAAACAGGGGATTACTGGAATAATTACCGACCTTTCCTCACAATCAGATAATGTGCAGTTAAGACGACGTCGGAATTACCTGGTAAAGAGTCTAGCAAGAACAGTAACACAACCGCTTTAGCCATTTCGAGAAATGCTATCGTCATACGCGGTTACACAATGGTTGTTGATGTTATACTACGGGTACAGTTCTTCACATAAACGTTGTAATGAGAAAAAAACTTTTAAAACATATTTACCATCACACTTGTTCGTGTCGGTAGTGTGTGCCAGGCGCGGTACCATAAATACCAACTCGTGTTAAATTTCAGCCCTCGCCTTCTGCTCGTGTTTGAATTTAAACTTGATGTAATACGGGGGGCTGACCTCTTTAATAAATTTGCGATTTAGTTTAGGTTCCGCTTGTAAAATTTTGACAGTCAGCTCCCCTGAAAGCGAAAGGTAGTAGACATATTTTTCAGTTTTATGTTACCCCATCCAACTGTAAGGCAAGACAACTAGCGATGACGATTTATGGAAAAAAATCCGGTTCTTTCCAAACGTCTCTTTTTCCGGTGTCTTTCGGAAGAAAATAATTAAAGTTTACACTTTAATTTCCAACTCCAAACCAATGCGAATTTCACTTACAAAAGGTATGCGTTTTCCGACAAATTTCATCGTTAAAACATATAATAAAAGTCCGACACGATAGGTAAACAAAAACTATTGTGACAAAGGCCTTCAATTATCTTATCCCTACGTATAATGCGTCCTTATGTCCTTAACATGAGTATTTTATTAAAGACAAAACTGAACTACAAGTTCAGGAATTCAACGCATGAAGGTAAGGATTTTAAATAGGTATTAGGTAATAGCTTACAAGTACTTACGTAGGTACTTTCGCCGAGAAGGAATTAAGTACTATATTGTTTCAATAACTCAAAAATACTAATCATACCTACTCGGAATAGTTTTAATTGAAAGTCTTTCACTCCATTGCCAGTTTTTTTTCATATTCAAGGGCAAATTCACCTTTTTGACAGTCTTTTTCGTTTCTGTCTAAGCACCCTGGTACTGTGAACAACGTCAAAGGCGTAAGGTGTATATAAAAATGCTCAAAAATATGTCCCAGTGCACTGTGACACAATTCTGTGTAATATTTATAAGAGGATTCTTTCGATACATACTTTTGCACGTGACTGTACCTGAACCCTATGCAATAAGTAAAATTTTGTACACATTTATAAACTTGGCAGTACTAACGACTGCTGAGTATAGCCGCGGACGGACAGACGGACAGACAAACATGGCGAAACTATAAAGATACTCTATCTATCTATACTAGTTGATCACGGAACCCTAACCATGGGAACCATGGGAAGAATCTAAATTTCAAATTTAAGTACTCGTATATAGCAAATTTTGACATAATGATGATGATGATGGTGATATTAACCGTTTCAGTGCGGATGACACGCCAGGCGTGTCATGAATGTTTTTAACGAATGGCGTATGACACGATAGGCGTGTGACGTGTCTTCATATTCTATGGCGTAAGCCACGCTTGGCGTATCATGAAAAAATTGTTCGCCGCCATAGATAAAACTTTGTGAAAATGGAACACGCAACGAATCGGTTAAGGGAGAAAAAGTATAAAACTTAAGTTTAAATTTCAGTCAAGCGTCATTTATTAGTCTTATTAAAATTAAGTAACACGTCAGACATTCACAACCGTAATACAAGCACAAGCTTACGTACGGAATATTTACAATTTAGTAAAAAGATAAATATTGATAAATACTAAATGAGTCGATTGCAAAAAAATGTGCACAGTTAAAAAATCTAAACGAAAATTGCGAATTGTGTTAAGCCGCGCATCCACTAGAGGCAGCCTCGGGTCGAGCGGCTGCCTCACTCCGAGGCTGCGCAAGTGGAGACGCTACCTCAACCTGAGGCACGCCGCGACGCGAGGCAAATTCGTCGCCGCGAGCCGAGCCATATTTTGTTGGTCTCTGTGCCGTGCTCAAAGGCGCCTCAGTCCGAGCCGTGTGTTTAGTGGAGACAATCGCTAGTGAGGCAACAGCTACGGATCAAGCTGAGGCGACACGCCCCGTGCTGATCCGTAGCTGTTGCCTCAGAGCGAGTAGCCTCAAACTGAGGCTATTTGCTTCAAGTCGAGGCCGCTCGACCCGAAGCTGCCTCTAGTGGATACGAAGCTTTATGAAAATAAAAACTATGTGGTGTACTCTGTCCAACAACTTTCGGCAGTAGTAAAAGGGGGCCAATTTAGAAGATATGAAGGGTCTACGGAAAGAACATGTCTAGTCAATTCAAATTACAGAAGGGAAAAACACCTTACTTTTAACAGAATAAGTGTGCAAGACTGCACAACTTTTTATAGTTACCTTTTTTACGTAATATTGTCTATGTTTTTGATTATGTAATTTTTTTTTACTGACATTTTAATTCTATTCTTCCACGGAACAGGTGCCTTTTCATTTCAGTATTTGTAATATTTGGTCCTTCGAACCGGATTAGAATACCCAGCAAGGGTTGTAAAAGATCAGGGGCCCGTTTCTCGAAAGCTTGTAACTTGTAATACAAGTAGAAGTCTCTTTTTAACACTTTTGGATAAGGACTTCCGCTTGTATTACAAGTTACAAGCTTTCCAGAAATAGACCCTAGGGCCGGTCAACAACAATGAGTTTAAATGACAATAAGGTTTGAATTTGCCCTAATTTTTCTAAACAATGGTCATTTTTTTTTCGTTGTCCCTTCATAATTATATAGGTAGATTCATATTGTTGATCGCTCATAGACAATTTCAATTTGTCGTCCTTTTTCAGTGCCAAAAGTTACACAAAATGTAACTTCGTAACACAAAAATGATACGTTAAAATTTGTTTTCATGAAAGGCCTTTAAATATGTAAAATTTTTGTGCAATCGAACCAAATCGCGATTTTAGAGTTGTTCGGAAAATGAAGGCGCAAATCGTTCAGAACGCCTAATGAAATTTTGATTAGATCATCAGTTCAACTGCACAGTTTAAAGATTTGCCTACACACGTAAGTTTTAACTGAACAGTTAAAACTGATCGTCTGTGGCCCGCTTAACAGCCGTCGACGATGAAACTCTTTTGATAGAAAACATCACAAATCAATATATTAATTAAAATAATTTTAATAGTACTAAAATAAGTTGACTACGGAGGATACAATATCGAAATGTGACATATTTTTTTCTCGCACGAGTTAACCGAATAACTATAACAGCGTATTACTCAAGTCAAAAGAAGCAAATGTTTTAAATTAGCTCTTTACGTCTATGTTTCCATACATAGCAAAAGTATTTTGTATGAACAAGTACGAAAAAAAACTTGTATCGTACTATCGAAGTGGGTTCATTCTTCTATTTGCTTCTTACAACCTCAAGAAAACACTGTTACTTATTATATTTCCTCGTGTTACACCGTGTATACATTTCTAATCTAAATATGACTGTATGATTTGAAATTAAAATACCTACCTACAGTAAAATTGATTCACGTACTATTTCGGACTTTGTCACTGTGAAAATTAATACATACGAAGTGTCCACGGAAAAAACATGTGAAAGGCCTGAAAAATCGGGGTAAATTCACACCTTATTCTGTTAAAAGTAAGGTGGTTTTACCTTCTGTAATTTGAATTGACTAGACATGTTCTTTCCGTGGACCCTTCATAATGTAAGTCGTAATGTTATATTGTTGTCACTATGATAAAGTATGAAATTGTACATAAATCAATTATGTTAAACATTTCCATTAACACCAAAAATATTGTGCTGTACAAAATATTTATAAATGCATTACGAAAATACGAGATATTTACACACGAGCTATACAAAACGGTAGTCATAAAAAATTTGTTAAATTGAAGAATACAGATAATATACATCGAAAAACATCATACCGCCAACATGGTGAATTGGTGACTAAGATACATCAATCTCATGAATAAATCATATCACATCAATAGAGATAAGGTAAAGGTGGGGTAAGAAGAAACGGTTTTTTTAATGGGGTATGAAAAAAGCTACCTGTATACGCTGTGTCAGAAGGACGACTTTTTGTCTTACCCCATTAATAAAACCGTTTTATTTTACCCCACCTTACCTTACATATGTATAGATACTGAAACAAAATACGTAGACAACAACGACCGTATTTTTTTCCATGCGGTAGGTAAAGTTATAATTGTTCCAGGCGCGGATCCAGCACTGCGTCATGATATGACAGTATTTTAAACTTAAAACAACACCTAGGCATACCTAAATCCAGTGTCAGGGGGGGGGGGGGGGGGCAAGTGCTGTCATTACCCCCCCCCTGGATCCGCGCCTGACTTGTTATCTGGTCGCGTGTGCCAAATTTTGCACGAATTCCGAAATTGATGAAGAGAAAGTTTTATTTTACAGTTTTTTGGGTCTTAGGAGGATACATGATAATATAAGAATGTGGGTAAATCATAGGGTCCTTGAATGACTCTCCCACACTGGTTGATACTGTTACATAATATGGTGTGATATGGACAATTATCACACTACAGTTTTAGGCATAATCTTGAGTATTGTTAGTTGAAATTAGTTGATGTTATATCCTATTCCCAATCATCAGATCTCAGTGAAAGCGAGACATTTGATGTTATATTTCTGTTAAAAGTGTTCTTGCTCTAGTAGAAACAGCATATTGTAAAGGTAGATTGAGGATGTGGTACACAAGTTGTAGAACTTTACCGTACGGTAGGCAAAGTAGTAGATATTTTCCGCGCGGTAGGCAAAGTTGTAGATTTTTTCACTACGTAGGCAAAGTTATAGATTTTTTCACTACGGTAGGCAAAGTTGTTCACTGCCTCATCAGTAGTATCGCAGCCCGGTATAAGCGGCAGGCCGGTGCCGACTCGGCGGCAGTAGCGCTGGTACTGCGGCCCGAAGAACGCCAGCAGCGTTAGCTCCTCCGCCTCCACTCGCGAGCGGAAGCCAGGAGGCTAGCGTGGGACACATTTGCAACAAACACTAACCTTCTAAAGCCCCTCGTACCAAATTTTGTACAAATTTCGAAATTGACGAATAGAAAATTTTAAATTACAGTTTTTCGGGTCTTAGGGGGATACATGATAATATAAGAATGTAGGTAAATCATAGGGTCCTTGAATGACTCTCCCACACTGGTTGATACTGTTACATAATATGGTGTGACAAGGACAATTATCACACTACAGTTTTAGGCAGTCTTGAATATTGTTAGTTGAAATTAGTTGATGTTATATCCTATTTCCGACCATCAGATCGGGAATACAATATAACGTCAACTAATTTCTCTTTGACATCCCAGTGAAAGCGAGACATTTGATGTTATATTTCTGTTAAAAGTCTTGCTCTAGTAGAAACAGCATATTGTAAAGGTAGATTGAGGATGTAGTACACAAGTTGTAGAACATTACCGTACGGTAGGCAAAGTAGTAGATTTTTTCCCCGCGGTAGGCAAAGTTGTAGATTTTTTCACTACGGTAGGCAAAGTTATAGATTTTTTCACTACGGTAGGCAAAGTTGTTCACTGCTCATCAGTAGTATCGCAGCCCGGTATAAGCGGCAGGCCGGTGCCGACTCGGCGGCAGTAGCGCTGGTACTGCGGCCCGAAGAACGCCAGCAGCGTTAGCTCCTCCGCCTCCACTCGCGAGCGGAAGCCAGGAGGCTAGCGTGGGACACATTTGCAACAAACACTAACCTTCTAAAGCCTTTGTACCAAATTTCGAAATTGGCGAGGAGAAAGTTTTAAATTACAGTTTTTTGAGTCTCTAGGATACATGATAATATAAGAATGTAGGTAAATCATAGGGTCCTTGAATGACTCTCCTACACTGGTTGATACTGTTACATAATCTATGGT
>JALPQI010027400.1:0-12678 GCA_025490895.1 Thaumatotibia leucotreta
TGCAGAACGAATTCAAGAAGTTACCTTCTTAAAGAATTTTTATTTTATTTATTGACAATATGAAATAATGTAATGATATAATCGCAACTTCGCGCCGCCGGCGTGCGCGCGTGCGGAGTAGTCGCGAGACGCACGTCTTGACATGTTGAATTGTTTGGTGTATCCACGGTTCACTCGGCCGATTTGTAGCAGTTTTAATGTGTTATGTTTAGTTTTATCAGTGTATTTGAAGAGAGCGGAAAGTTTATTTTTTGTGGATCGTATTAAATTAGGTAGATATATCTAAATTATCATATTCGTACCTATCTGTATAAAGTTTCCCCGATTTCTAAGAATGAACATTTGACACGCATTGTTTATTTATTTATAGGTAGATGGAACCATTTCGTAATTAAAATTATTGTCTAATCTTTATTTATTATTTTAATAATCTTACCCGCTTAATTCATGAGTCGCAAATCAGAATCGGAACTCCTTTTGCTCCTTCTCTGTATTTTCTTCTATTTTTAAATATTTGCTGACTCTCCGACGAAAGCCACCAGATCTTTTAATTTGTTTTACTGTCTCCATTGCATAAAGCCAGCTGATCTAGTAAAATTGCACTTATTTACATTATCTTTAAGCAAATAAACACTGGAACCACCATTTCACTAACATATTATTAGACTTACTGAAAGATATATTGATTTAAACTTTCACGATTATCACTCATATTTTACAGACAAACGGGTCTTAATCGCGTAAACTGCCTGCGACCACGGGTGTAACGTCATGCCCGAAACGTCAGGATATAATTAAACGTAAGTTTACGCGATTAAGACCCGTTTGTCTGTAAAATATTACTGAAAGATATCTACAAAAGTAGTTTATGTAGACTTTAGTCTTTTTATAAACAAACATAAGAATACCACTAGCTAATACGGAATATTTGTAGAAAGTAAAATCTTAACATTTACCATCTTATCTAATAAAATACTGGAAAATAGGTACCTTTAGGCTTTATTAACTATTTATAGAACAATATGTCCTAAGATAATCGTCATACCTAGAAATGTACTTAAAATACGTGTTCTATAGATCAAATCATCTAAAAAAAATCAAATATGAGAAAAGATATACTATAAGGATACTTTTTCTTCATAGAAACCATTTATAGAAAGCCCTTATCTAAAAATAAACTGCGAATAGACTATCAATAGATAAATTCGTTTTAAGCCTTCAGGCCCATGTTACTTGGGGACTGATCTTAGAATGGCGTATCTTTCTTCCAAGACACAGGTTCTTAAATTTTAGTCCTTAAAATCGACTTTAAACTTGTCAACTAAAATTCAGGACCGTTTTTGAAAGGCAATTTAGTATGGCGTGCGGCTTCCATGTTTTATTTGTTCGTAGCTTTAAGAGCAATCTGAGATTAGATATTGCATTTCAATTTCAGTATTTTATCACCAGATACGATAGATTTCCAGGTGCGAAGGTCGCTGGAGTCCGCCACACCACTGCTCGCTCCGCCGGACTCCACTCAGACCTTGATGCTTAGCCAAGTTGCCAATCGCTAACGCCTAATCGTAAGCGAAAGCTGTCTTTGTCGCACTAATATGAAAGAGTGACATAGAGGGAAAACTACGATACGCTACCAAGCGCTAGCGTTTGGCATCTTGGCTAAGCACCCTTAAACTTACATTAAAGGTCTAGCCACACTGGGTCCGTGTGCGGCACGTGCGCGGTTACGTGGCGTGCGCGTTGTAGCATATGTAAATGTCATGTTCAGAGATCGGAAAAATGTGCGTCATGTTCGCAATAATATGGACATTACTCCAAAGTTCCAAAGATCTATGGTCATTGTAGTATCCGTATTTAGAGGGTGCGCCAAAGTATTTATAAAATTGCAACTTAGATTATTGGAACTCCGAAATTTTTTCTTATACAATTTAACTTCATAATGATCGGTATTTAGAATAATCTTTGTTCATAATTATCATCACATAGAATTATTTATGTTCATAATATTGTTTTTCATACATATTTTTAGTACTAACTTTTATGTTTATATAATTTTTCACTATACTTATTTTATGCTATATATTCTAATGTTATAGGTATTTATTTTTATCTGTACTGGTTTTATGTATGAATTATTTTTGTTTAATTAAATGTAAATCGTACTATTACTGTAAACTAGCTACCTGCACAAATCAGGTTGTGGCAGAGTAGGTACTGTACTAAACGGGTTCCCTCTAAACTTTTTTTGTCCGAAACGCTTAGGACATAACAGACTTGGTATAATCTATTTTGGCATCAACTTAATGAGACAGAAACATCACTTGGCTTAAATGACTTGGCATTAATTACGCCGAGTGTTATAAGACAGAAATTAGATTTGCATTTTTTTTTTGGGCATGTAGCCACATGTTCGAAACTTGCCTTTTTCGTCAGGCAGAATTTGCTGTGAGGATGAAAATTTCTACAGTGAGCGAGCGAAGCGAGCGAACAAAACCTTCCGGGGCAGATCCGACTCGGATAGGTTAGGTTAGAAGACTAAGGCGGGAGCTTTGCTCCCGCCTTAGCCTTAGTTAGTTATTTTTTTTTAGCAACCTAGAAAGTACTCAGCTCAGTAACACAGTAAGTAACGTACAGAATATTACTACTACCTCGATTATATTGAGAGGTTGTAATTATTCCTTCTCTGTTATGCTAAAACAAACTATGCCGATACTTTTTATGCACATCCAGATTATGCCTCATCATAAATAGGAGCATCGAAATTATGCTCGAATAATATTCGAACAACTCGAAATCTGCCACAAAGAAATATGCTAAAGTTGAGTATGCCACAACAGTTTCTGCACAAAGCCCATTATGACTACATAGTTTATGTTATTCATAAAAGAATTATACCACAACAGAGTGAACCTAATGGGAAAATGTTTATAAATAAACAATTTATTCCAAATAACTTTATGAGTATAGATTAATCTACTTGACGACTTTAGGAGGATAAAATTTCGAAATAAAAATCGTTATGAACATTGTAGGTAGAAGTATAATTTTTAGTAAGAAAAAAAGTATGAGAAAAAATTTTCGGAGTAATGATGATTATGAGTAAAAAACGGTATTAGTAAAAATATTCGAAGAAAAAATTGTATAAGTGCCAATATGGACCCGTATTTAGACGATACTATATACTTATATGAATAGGGTATCTATCACTGGCTCAACCTTACACCCGGCACCCAAGCACTCGCCCAGCTCTCGTGACCGCTATGCGCCGACTGACAGCTACTTCGTCACCGGTGTACATGAGACAATGTATATATACAAACAGACAATGTATATATACAAAATATTCGCGTAGTTAAGAAAAGCGCTATGTCCTGCCCATTTTGGCACAATTGAACAATTGGTTTTGGGGGCATTTTTGAGCTGGCGTTAGACGTCCATGTTATATATGGTCGCAGTAGATGGCAAACAGCTTGCGCGGCGTATTCGTACGCGAGACGTCCAAGCGGTGTGCCATCAGGGTCGCATTTTATAAAGTTACAATTTACAATTTCGCTGTTTGCCTCTCTTTCTAGCCAATATGTGCGTGCGTTAGAGAGGCAAATAGCGAAATTGTAAATTGTAACTTTATAAAATGCGACCCTGCTATGACATTTCCGAGGGGCCGCACATAGTGTGCCACTAAGAGGGATAGACATAGTCACAGACTACTAAGAAGATACTACGTATAGTGACGTATTCAACGCATTTGTCTGGCACTTAGATTTAGCATCTACGTGCCACACACACAAAAAATAGTGGCACAGTGATAAGGACGGACGATTATCGTTCCTTTTCACTTCCACTAGTAAAAAGTTTCATAAGACCATCCCTTTCGTTCTTGCTATTATTATTACGTTGTCAAATCCATATCCATATTCTATATCCATGGACATTTCCGACGCTGTATAACGCGCACGCCACGCAGACGCGCCACGTGTTTGTTCTGCACACGCATCCGGTGTGGCTCAGCCTTTAGACTTGAACATGAACACACACATAATTTGTTCATATTCTATGGTCGAAGCCAGCCCAATCCAGGGGTGTAATGTTACTTATCCCAAATAGATGCAGGAGTCTGAACTTGAAATCTTCTAAGTTTAATAAAAGATGAACATTTTATATGAGTCATCTGTATATTTCACGTTCTTGATAAGCGGATGTTTTAGATACCAACATCCGTTTCAAATAGTCATATCTAATCTGATAAAATACATCTTTTTCATTTACAGTTTAGTTAGTTTAGTTATAGTTAGGATTTAAAAATTACAAACCGGGTATTAATATTGTTTTATTTTGTTTAGTTTCTTCGCAATATTGTTTTAAAGGACTAGGTAAAGAAGAAGAAAGGTTTAAACCAATTAATCGTTTTCCTACTCATGAACTCGCTGGCCCGCTGGTGACAAACAAGTACAGCATGATACGCACAGAGGGAGTTCCCATATCGGCATCTCGTTCCAACTTATGGATTCGCTCGCCGCTGGTCACCTTAGTCCAATGTCGTGGCCGGGCCTTAAGCACCCTGATATATAGGAGCCAGGGCCAGGGTGCTTAGTATCTGAGCAGGCCTATATTGTCACGACGCAGAATGCATGTTCACTTGTTCAGATATTATTTAGCACCGTGGCTGCATCAATATTATATCTGGTAGCGGCTGTACAGGAATGCACGCATAAAAACTGGCGTTGTGGATCCTTAGATTCCTTAGGGCTTGCAATTTTCGATGAGTCATACGTATCGGGTCTCATCGCACGTGCAGTGATTCATTCGTTCGTTGACATGGACCTACAGTCGAGTTCAAAATGGCATGGACAGTTTATGAATGAATTCATTCAAAAATCGTCCATGCAATTCTGAACGCCACCAGTCAACAAATTGGAATCCTAGACCACTGAGGAACCATGTGAAACTATAGTTTATAAATCAGGTTGTAAGAAATGTCCCACTAATTGTCATTCTGTAAGTATTTATTTGATCGCTAGTAAAGGTGCATTCAGACCAAACGAGCATTCGCTATTTTATCGCCCACTCTACGAAATCAACGAATTTCGACGAATCACGTTTTGTGTAACGAACGAATATCGTAGAGTGGTGGATAGAATAGCGAATGCTCGTTTGGTCTGAATCTGAATGCACCTTAAGGAATTAACTAGGCTTTACGTGGCTTTACATTTAAGGTGTTGAACAAATTTTTTAGGCAATTGGCTTATTGCCATTGACTATGGTGTATACTTATTATTTATACCATTCGTCAGTAGGAAACAAAATAATGTAAACAAATATTTCCATAGAATTTGGCGTATTTGACATATCGTGAAACACGTTCGCAGATATACCTATTTTTACGTTAATACTGATAAATGTCAATAATTTTGACTAAAAATGTATGTAAAATCAAGGTTTAGGTTTGATATTCATAATAGATCCAAGATTGTGTACTAAAAGTGCGTGATTATGGAATAATGGAAGTGTTTATAATGTATAGAGTTCAACATGTACACAGTACACACGTATAGATACACACATAGATACCTACACATACACACATGCACATCTGTATACACAAATTCCTTAAATCTTCATTCATTCATTTATTGATAGGTTATTTTAAGTATATTTTCTGAAATACTCCGAATTTAGGTTACCTGCAGTACAGGCTTTGCCTAGTGCAGAAACCAGGCTAATTATTGTTGTAAACCCATACCACGGATAAATCTCTTATGTCTTATGTTTAGGTTTGTTTACTTTTTGTATTCTACTGGCGAATGGTATAAATATAAAGATATATACAGGGTGACTTCAAATTGGTGATACACAATAATAAAACATGAATCTGTTAATGGTTTTTAACAACTTTTACTATGGGACCAAATATGAAAACTCAATAAAAAACCTACATGAAATAAAACTGAAAAAAATATTAAAAACCTACACTTTCATAGAAATGTGCTAAGATAAGTTTACCAAAATTGTCGATTTTTTTCTTGAGTTTTCATATTTGGTCCCATAGTAAAAGTTGTTCAAAACTATTAATAGATTCATGTTTTATTATTTTGTATCACTAATTTGAAGTCACCCTGTATACTATAAGAAGTACTTACCTGCTACCTACAAAATTTTTGAAGGCGGCAGCAAACGATAACGATATTAAGTAATTTCCCGATTATAATTGATAACACGTTACCCTCTTACGATTGACAGTGAAGTAGGTTATTCAAGTGGTGTAATATAAATTATATAATTCAGTTCTTCTGGTCGTGTTGTAAAATAAGTATACCTACTTAATTACAGGGGAATTTTAGAAAGTGCTTCCCCATAATACCGATTAGATTCGTCATTAGAGTTATCGCAATAAATTGATGTTTGTATTGCCTGTCCCACTAACTTTGAGTGACATACCTAATCGATTGATAACGATGTCGAGCATACTTCAGAATTTCGAGTTTCAAGATAGGTCCTCTACGTCTTTCATAAAAGACGCTTAGAGTGCTTTCTAAAAGTTTTGCACGAAAGATCGTTTTTTGTTTTCGCAGAGGAGACCTCCTGGCTTAGGAAAGCCCATTATGTATTATTATGGGAGTGGTATGTGGGACTCATAGAACGGAAGACCAGCGTCAAGATATGCCTTGACAACAAGTCGAGTGGATACCTTTTCAGGAATTATTTTTCATCAATGATATTTTCTTCAACAGTATTGTTATGTACTAAGTTAAGTGCCTGAATAAACAGCTTTGTATTCTATAGCTTTCTATAAGAACTCATTAAAAACCCCTGGGGCGTCACCCCCTTTGGGCTCATACATATATGCGAGGTTTTTTCGGCTTCTTTTTGACTTCGCCGGGATTTGAACCCGGAAACTCCAGTATCGTAGGTAGGGTCACTACCAAACTACTAAAGTGTGGGTCAATAGAAAAAGAAAAAAAGGTAAACAAATATGGCGGACCGGCAATCGCATTTGTTGTCTATGAAAATAGTGATGGGACCGATGGGAATAGTATTAACTTTAATCGACCAAATATATCCTTCGCGAAATTATTACGAACTCAATACAGTGTGTGTCTTTCATAGCGACATTGCTTTTAAGTAACGATAGATTAAAGTGTTGTTAACCATTTTAGTAAAAGAATATAATGATTGCCTTTATTATTTAAGAGTAATTAATTTTTATAAAAATCTTGAGCAGCAATGTAATGCAAACATTTATTGGACGTTTCGGAGAGGAAAAGCTAGTTTCGTTTTCATTTTAATTCGATCAAATCATTAAAGTAACTGCGAACTGTTGCCGACGTTAACTTATTTACTGAATTATCCATTACTAGAAAATACTACAATTTAAACATGCGAGATTTGGACTACACTAGCACAACAAATTTACATCAACAATTCTTTCTGTGTCTTACTGTCTTAGCCAGCACATTTTGAATAGTATTATTCACTGAACTGATATCAAAAATCACTGCACATACATTATCACTTCTTAGAAATCACATTACCTATGTAGGTACTTACCTACTACTCACCGTGTTACCAGCAGGAAACCTTTACCTCACCACAAATACCACAATACCTTAATTACCAACAACCAGATTACCGATTGATCAGATCGTCCAGCAAGAAACAAGGATTGATTGTTTGGTCACATTTTTATTAAATTTATTAGGAAAGTCTGTTGATCAACAAACTTGATGTTATCTTGACACTTCAACTCAATCAATGTGAAGTTTTCAATCGGTACATAAACAAAACGATTATCTGATTCCGCCTTCTTAGTTAACACAAAATTACCTAGCGCTTAATCGTCTCTGTCGCACTTATAAGAAAGAATGACAAAGACGGAAAACTAAAATACGCTACTGAGCGATAGCCATTGGCAACTTGGCTTTTTTAAATACTTTAACTAAATATGCTAATTTCAGTTCATTAAGACTTGTACTTTCACCCCTTAAAAGCAATGTCGTTATGAAAGACACATACTGTATAAGTAAGTATTAGGTAATAGTGTGGGAACAATTTTTTATGACAAAAAGCCATTAATCCTACTAACAATTTTTAATCGGAGTGACTGTCACTATCACTACTCTCCTCCGAAGTGTCATCATCAGTGACTGTGATGATAAAAGCTTTTGTTACAGCTGCATTGTCAATAACAGTGTCGGAAATTCCGTCAATCACATTTCTCACTATTTTTTACAACTTTGCTAACAACATCTATCGATACTTCCATAATCGCTGCCGTTGTTTTACACAAAAAAAGTAGGTGAGGTTCTTTCTAAATGTCTGTAGACATTTAAAATAAACCTTTTCATATCTTCCGTTCGTTGTTTTTTACAATCTTAGCTATTTTTGGCGGCTTTAATCCCTATGGACCAGGTTCACTCATTGTAATCTAAAATAAAGTTAGATAAAGAGACAGACATTTACTTTTCATTTATCTACACTTTTGAGTTTAATTTAAAAGAAGTTACCTTTATAACAAACCTTTTGAAGACGAAATGAGGCCCGTAAATAGCTAAGTCAAGTTGCGTTATTCTGTAGCAAAAGTGTAACGAAATCACAATGTTTATCTTAGTCCATATATAGAATAGCCAAGTCGTAGTTTAATCAGTTGCAAAAATCCAATCAAATTACAATTATCGGAGTCCAAATATAAAAGCTAAGCCGTAATAAAGTAAATATCAGAAGAATATAATAATACACAAAACCCGTAATAACACGAAAAAGTAGCATTTTTTTTAAATACCCGTCTTTAGTTTTTCTCAATTTACCGCCACTTCTGGCAGTCATGGTTAAGCCGCATACTCACGTATCCGATATTAAACTCCGCCACGAAGTCCGCGAATTATGCCGCTTAACGTTGTAGGTTACATTAATAGTTTCCCAAATGACTCACGAACAATCATTTTTGTATATTGTTGGGTATACTCGTAATATCAAAGAAAAAAATAAGAAAATCGCGTGACTAAAACAATCGATCGAATAAAACCGAATCGATAACGGAATAAAACTGTTTTATGTCCCATCACTACAAATGTTAGTTTTTTCATAGACAAGATAAATTTCGATGAGTAAAAAATCTCGACTAGCCCTTGACATAATATCGTAAAACACGTCCGAAGATTTCTTTGTGCTTAATTATTAATAAATATCAGATATTTTAACTAAAAATGTATGTAAACACAAGGTTTAAGGTTCTAAGTTGTGGATAGTATCAAGATTGTGTTTGGAAAGTGTGTGGTTACGAAGTAATTCAGGTTTGCAGGTTTGTTTACCTTTTTTTCTTTTTCTATTGACCCACACTGTAACTAGGCTAGGGAGGCTGACAACATGATGCTGAACAAGGTGATGTTATATATTATAAACGTATAACGTTTTGTGACACTAATATGGGAGCACCGCTAGATCAAACAATAGTCTTTGTACTGTGGGTCTAGGAACGACCTAATTTCTGTGTATGATCCACCGAGTTGAAAGGCAGACACATGAATCAAAGTGACGTGTATAGACGTCGCCAAGTCGCTAGGCGCCGACGACTCACGCCGCTAAAGAAATAATCATCAGGCGTTGTGCCAAAATGCTTACCAAAACAGGTCATTGATCGCATCTTTAAATTGGGAACGTTGCCCCAATAAATGTGTGTTTACCGCGAATTTTTAAATAGGAAATTACGCGTCTGTCTCTGTCACTTTAACCAAGGCGTCATCGGTGTGAGGGAGATAGATGCTCGAAATGTAATACTACGAGTTTCACGAACTTCACGATAGACCTTTCAGGGGGGTTACCATGACGTACTAATGCGATTCAGTTTAGGTCGAGAGAAAGGGACAAGGCTATACGAGTCGTATATCTCCGTCCCTTTCCCTGAATCGCATTTCTTACGTCATGGTAACCCCCCAGGTCAAAAATTATGCTGTCAACACAGTCAAAAAGGCACCACCGCTTGAACAACAAGGAGAGTAAATAGAGTAATAAAAAGTTTATTCGTTCCCATTTATCTGTTTTCCAGCAGGAAAAAAATGTGTTTAAATTACGGCCTGTTTAACAATTTCGGTATGAATAGGTAGTAATAATGTAGGTATTAGGGATTGCAATCCAGCAGTGTTTTCAATCCAGCTGGATTTTTGCTGGATCGGCGTCAATCCAGCTGGATCCAGCGCGGATCCAGCAGGTAGGAAAATACCAAAAAAAAAACGACTTTTTGCAACAAAACCGGTTAATTATTAATAATAATATTGAATATAATGAGAGGGAGGATAGTAGCGCGCAATTTTGTGAGCATTTTTTATCCTCCCTTTCAATATTTAAAAAATAAAATAATTATTAAATTAAAAAACACGACTGCCGTTTTAAGCGAACAGAAAAGTAACAAATAATTCCTCTTTCAGGTTACTTCTTGTGAGCGTATCTACATTATAGGCGCTTGTCTTATTACTATATTTTCTTTCGATTGCAGTCGGGGAACCTTTCATTACGGAAAATATTAATATATGGAGGTTCCTCGACTGCAATCGAAACAAAATATAGTAAGTAATAGGATAAGCGCCTACCTATAAATAAATAAATACGCCCACAAAAATTAACCTGAAAAAAAAAAAAATTGTTACTTTTCAGTTTGCTTAAAACGGCAGTCGTGTTTTTTAATTATTTTATTTATTGGAAACCTTTTACTGTACCCCTTAGTTTAAAATTGGATAGAATTTCACAATTTGGTAGAGGGCTGAAGCTTCGCTCAGGGGACGACCCGTAATATCACCATTTGAAAACTCGCTCTATTAACTCCGTCACCTCACGTGAAGTTTTCAAACAAATTAAATGTCTCTAAAAATAAAAGAAGTTTTGGCCAAGATGAGTTGCTACCATATTTAGTAAGAAAATGCGCTGAAGCGTTAACCCTTCTTTTGACACTTGTCATTACCCAGGCTTTTACAGAAGGAACAGTCCCAGATCTCCTTGTAATGTCCTTTATTAAACCTGTATATAAAAAAGGCAATCACAATGAATGTAGTAAGTACCGCCCCATAGCCCTTCTACCAACTTTTTCCAAAATCTTTGAAACCGCTATGTCAAACCGATTATATTCATTTTCTGACGATCACAATTTAAAGCTTCAATATAAAATAAAGTCACTTTTTCTGTCCCTATGTCCCTTTGTACGATTAAATCTTTAAAACTACGCAAGGGATTTTGATGAAATTTTTTTAATAGGTAGAGTAATTCAAGAGGAAGCTTTTTATGTAGGTATAGTACCCGTGCGAAGCCGGGGCGGGTCGCTAGTAATTTCAATAAAACCGAACTCATGCAATTTAGACCCTACCAAAAACGTAGCATAAACATAGATTTTTCATTCCGAAGCACTACATTAGAATCTGTCCACTCTTTCCCGCTTCTAGGCATACACATTGTTTCAACCATAGATTGGAAGGAGCACGCGAATTAGCCGCCAAGGACTCAGCGCGGGATCGCGGAACCGTGTGAAACACGACGTAAAATAAGTTTATGTAAAGTTAATTATGCATTTTTTGGTGAACTTTATTTGCGGATCCGCAGCGCTGGATCCAGCGCTGGCTGCTGGATCCAGCAGACTGGAAAATGCGCTGGATCCAGCTGGATTGCTGGATGCTGGATCCAGCAATTGCAATCCCTAGTAGGTATATCCGTCAGATAAAATTATCATTATCCGTTTCCTTTGCATATAAAAGAAAAGTAAAATTTTATTTGGGGATATAAAACAATACTATTAACAAGGGTTTTTAGAGAAAATCCCGGGTTTCAGATCCGACATCGCAACATAGATAAAAGTTTAACGGCCTGTTACACAAACCCTGGATGAATATATCCGTCACATAAAATTATTATCAATATCACCATCCTTTTCCCCAGGCATATAAAAGATAAGGACACGACATTTATCTGATAGATATATAGTATTAGGGGGCGGTAAAACAGGGCGAAGTCATTTTTTTTTATTTGGGGCAAGAATACATTTGTCATCACCCCAACTCTTCCCGTGGGTGTCGTAGGAGTCGACTAAAGGACTAAAGTGTTACTGATCATACACTTGACCCGGGTATGTCTGAAAACTACGACCAAGACCACCATGGGATGGGCAGCAGCATCCCTAAAGTGTGGTGGAGACACTGCGATCGCCAACCCGCATGCCAAGCGCAAGCGTGGCGATTATGGCAAAACCCCCCAAAATGAAAACCTGTTGTGTCGTGATGTCATAATACTATAGTAATATTTAAGGTGGCCTTCACTAAAGTATTAATGTTTTAATAAAAACGTACAACATATTCAAATTCATTTTATTTATAACTTGACTTGTGTCACGCAGGCACCCACTCATCTACTTTACTGAGAAGTGAGAATGCACTTTCAAAACTATTTTTTTTACAATTATACATAAATGAAACTAGCGAAAAAAAAAACATTCTGCTGATTCTCAGATATCGTAAAACGTCGCTAAACACAAAAATACAGGTTATTCTAAAATAATGTACTTCCCAAAATCTTATCTATTTTTCATTCAATACGGTTGAATTTTCAATAAAAATGGTCATGCGCGTGCGTCGAAATATGAGTCAGTTGAATCTTGGAGACGGGTTAAAGCTTCAAAAGCAGAATGCCGTATGTGCATATAATTTC